>DWQT01000682.1:0-20575 GCA_018244895.1 Myscelus amystis hages | reverse complement strand
TATGATAATGGTTATATTTATCTTATCAGAAATTTAGATTTTAATTCACTTTGAGTTTGAGTATATATTACCTATGCATAATTTTCTGTTCAGTAACGTCAATTCCTAGTGATGAATTTACTGTATACTTAAGTGCATTCTTTGTAACCCATTGAAAATTTCGTTCAGGGAATTATTTAAAAATCATCTACCGACTACAGTAACGTGAAAGGTAAAATACCTTTTGAACCGATACCGATTTAATTGCAATACCGATTGTGCAGCAAAACGAAAGTGAGTGATAAATAAGAAAATATAAGGTATCAGGAGGTAGTGTGTTGTGAATAAATGACCAGAAAGCATAATTCCTGGGTCGGCCTAGAAATGTGTAAGCAAAACAATGAGTCAGCGTGGCGTTCGCCGGCCGCTTCTTAGTAAACGAAGCGATCTGTTTTAATTGGAGCACATTGCGTTCAGACTCTTAACTATTAGTAAGAACGAAAAGCTTTATTGAAGCGGTCAGCGTATCACCTTAATTAAACAATGAATAATCCTTAGAACGTTATATTTTATGTTAGTAAGTCGTATAATGAACTTTTCATGAATACGTTTTACAAACGTGACTCGTCGGCCGCTGCTGTATGATTCAATACCAATATTTTATCAACAATTAATAAAAAAGAAAAGTCAAAGATAACGTTGCGTTTTCTGATCACAACACCGGCCACTGACGCAAGTGGCGATCGCAATTTTGCCACAGTAAAATTAGTTGAATTTTTTCGTTACCCATATTATTGTACGATAATACGGCGCCAAATGACTATACGCCCGGAGCGCCTTTTTGGTTAAGCAGGTTGCGACTATGGCCACGCGGGACATTTGTAAATGATGAACATTAGATAACATTAATAACTTACCGCACCGCAGTGATAGGTACCTCATATTAGAGCTTGTTGTTATAGGTGTATCTGGTCAGTATTGCGTATTGGAATTCCCTTCAATACTTTGTATTCGTGCATGGATGTATTTATAAACATGGTGCAAAATTGTGTTAACCTAACGTTTAGGCATATAAATGTTATTTTATGAATGAATGGAATTCCGTATGAATTCTCGAAATTATATGACTAATTGAATACCTATGTACTAGCCGAAAGGCACATGCACTGTACAATATGCAATAAACTCTCCAAATTAACGGGTTTTCCTTAACCAGCAGCACGTCAAATGTTCCGATCAGGTAGTACATCATGATTCACACGCGCGCACATAAGATGCGTCCTAATTACACAAACGGTAGAGTCAGTAGCTCACAGCAGACCTTGGTATAACTAAACATACCTAATCCTATAAAACATAGTTTTATAGTATGTATGCGTAGATCTTTAAAACTGCGCAATGGATTTTGATGCGGTGTTTTTAATAGATAGAGTGATTCAAGAGGAAGGTTTACAAGTATAACTAGCTTTTGTCCGCGACTTCGCACACGTTGCAGTTAAGAATTTCTTAATGGCAATAAGTAAGAATGTATTACGTATATGAATTTAGAGATTCCAAAGATAGTAGGAAATTTTCACGGTAGGTATAGTTAGGTAAAGGGGAATTGTTTTACTCCGAAGCCATGTAATTTATACATGGTAGGTGAAGAAGGGGTAATTTCGTATGGTGTTACAATACAAAGAAGAGGCAAATTATACGCACATAATTCGTTATTGTATAAAGCTTAGATCAGAACGTACAATTGCAAGTTGTCTATCTGCCGTGGAAGTCTATAACAACACCATACTGGTAATTAATAAGCAATAGAAGACACTATCTATTATCATTGGCGGAGGGCCAGGCGGGGCTCCAATAGGCAATAGTCCAGCGCTTCCTAGTACACTGACTGAATTACCTTCACATATTTGTGGAATACCTAGTGCCTTAGTGCAGCTAAATGGCGTACACTCATCACGTTGCGAATTCAAATTCCCGTCTTTCTACGAAATAACTCAGAAATTGAAGCCGTTGACCCCGCGCTCGGCATCCAGTAACCAAGTAAACGATTCCAAAGTAACTTAAATACTCCGTAACTTTAGTCAAACGGTGTGTTTAAGCGTACACGATATTTTCATTAGTTCGAAGTGGTGTCGGTCAACAGTCGGAATATAAATGTGGCGTAATTATAGGAATTAAATGGGCTTTACATTCGTGATTTGAGTGGTCTGCATAGATGAAGTTAAGGACTGAGATGTGTTAGGAGGAAACGTTCGGTCGCAAGCCGGGCGACACCTGAAGCCGATGCGAGTCCGTCGGCGCACATATCGGATGTCGCGCTAATTCCGCGCGCTCGCTCGGAATCGCTAATGGCCCAGTCGACTAGCACGGCTGCCATCAGTATGCCGGCAGCGCCCACCGATCGCTACACTAACAAATCGCTAAAAATACGAGATACCGCGGCAAGGGCACCTCATGGCCGACATGGCCTTACTCGGACCACATTATGTCACTTCCAAATGTTTGTTCCTGTTAAGATAGAAGTAACATACTCGTACCGATGCTACTCAGCCATGGTAATCGGCTACATAATGTAACTATAGAATCAATAAGCTTAAAAAAATTGTGCACGTTTTCAATTTATTATGAAGGACTTTTAATCTTCATCGTTGCATTATGCTTCAAAAAGAAGTACTCACACAAGTGCACCTTCTTACATTTATCATGTACAACGTGTACCTAACGTCAGGAGAGACAGCAGGGTGACATTATATTTTCATTTCGAAATATTGTAAGCACTCGATGGATTGATTGCAATGTTAAAATTAAACAAATATAGAGAATTCGAAAATAAATAAAACTAAACAAATATTTAATTAGTTAGTAAGCTTTATCACGCCTTAACACAATTTACAAAACCCACAAAATTGAAGCTTACATTTTTTGGGCAGGCCGCTCATTCTCTCTTAAGGTTTCGAAAATCTGCAATTGTTTTCATTTTTTGGTTGAGTGCAAGAAAAACAAAGTCTTTACGCGATGGCATACTGCACATGTTATGTCAAGTGAACCGCTTTGGCGCTAGCTGAGCCCGGAATAGGTCGAATAAGTTGAATAGGTTCCTTGAATAGGTTGAAGCTAACCGCTCTGGAACCAGCTGAGCCTTGAATAGTTAAAAATTCTTTCGTCAGTATAAAAATATATTTTACAAAAAAAATAGTAGGTTCCACTACTAAAACTCCTATAATGTCATCCAAAATATAAATAAAATACCTACAAGTGTCCTTAAATCGCGTGCACTGTTAAGACTTGATGATACTCGTAGAACACAATACGAATTTGTGTTGTACAAAGCCAATTTATGTAGAAAACGTTTATCCAACATCATTCAAGCACTATTTTTTATATCTGTATATTGTGTAGAAACGTTGTATTAAAATTCGTCTATCTGGTAGTTTAGACGTCTGAAATTTTCGATTTACCTTCTTGGTTGGTAAAAGAATGATTGCATTTATTGATTTGTAGAAATCCGATTTCTGAGCTGGCAAAAACTAATTAATAATATAACTTTCATATCATATAACGATTTAATAAATAGGGAAATTAAAAGTCCTTATTTATAATAAAAAATATGGTTTATTTAAAAAGTGGATTTAATTTTTTGAAGCAATACAAAAATCTATTCTACCTTAGTTGAATATCCTTGTATAAATTAAAAAAAAAGATCTTAACATTTTAATATTTAGATTTAGTGTATTGGCATTTACAAAACTTGAGAGTTGTGTCTTTGTGGTGACCTTAAAGACAAGATAGTATGTATTGTAAATTCGTATGATTACTTATTAACGTTCTACTCGTATGTATTGTCAGAATATGGCGTTATTGCCCACTTTGTATACTTAACTAGAAATCTAATCGTTTATAAAACTTATAATAAGCAGCTTTCAATATAATTATAATAATAGTCTCATTTTCCGTCATCCATAACAAAGCTAACTAATTAAACGATATACTCAGGCACGTAAACACTATGCCTACATAATATGGAACTTTAAACACATTTCTGAATGTCGACCAATACGGATCATTATAAGGTTTCTATAATACAATACATATGTATATAGGTACCACATATGGCGCAATTTCATGAAGTACACAAATATTCACTTATAAATATAACATTATTATAAACATAGCTACATAAGTATTAATTAGACTTATTCTGTATGTCACAACTGTTACTATTACTTACTACTACTACTACTACGTGTGCAAAATTTCTTACAAAACTTATTCTAGCACGGATAAGATATTGGACTACTTGATATAGGTACATCATTATCTAACAATTAAAGCTTTTGACGCCAGGAACATCGATGAAACCTCTCTGGAACACATCAAGGTCCGAGTTGTCTCTGACTCGCTCCGCCAGCGCTTTCTCTTGAGCCAAGGGATGCCAAGCTCCGAGAGTGCACCCAGTGTCGTTCCGAGGGACGTAGTAGTGGCATCGGCGGGTGACTCGAACAGATGGCACGTACTCGAACATACGAACCCGCCGACAGCGGTGCAGAGCGAACCAGAAACCTGAACAAGTACCACTGTAATTATCACGTCGGTATAACCATCATTAACTCTCGAACAACGCCAGTGCGTTCATGCAACTCAGAACAAATATAGACAATTATTACGACTCTGACGACCTTTAGAGTATAATTGAAAAATAATTACTTTGCAAAGCAATTTGTGATCATTTTGATGCTGAACAGTTGTGATTTCTGCTATCGCAAACTTGAAATAAAAAGATAAATTTATAGTCACACTAACCAATGAAACCAGACGATGGTGGGTTTCTCCTCAGCCGATAAGGAGACGAGTCTTGAAGTACAGCCCATAAATCCCACAGCACACGGGGGTTAAGAAGATGGATGTCAGGATTGTTTCGATTCTGAAGTAGCCTGTAATACAGATATTTTTTAAATACTGGTTCATATGTAAAATGTTAAACTGATTTGGCTAATAAATAGCTCACAATTTTTATTACTTTTTGTATACCGGAAACAATGGAAAGTCCGGATGCTTGTACCAGTCTTCAAGAGTAGAGGAGTAATTACTGGGGTCCCAAATAAGAATCGAAACTTCCTTATATAACGAGTCTTCCAAAAAATTGAATTCAGGTTTCGTGACAACCTAAAACACGAAAGTATTAGTACCATAAAAGCTATATAATATAATTGCACAATCAATCAATCAATCAATTTTGCGCATTAATTTATTTACGATAAAATATTGCGCTATGTTTCCAAATTATTTGAAGCATGTTTCGGGAGCCTACAACACTGATCAAATACAAGTTTGTTTGCTACTAACCATGTCAAATTTAAATTAACAAATTGTTAAGTGCATTTCTAAACAGTAGTATGGCTCATACTCTAAGTGACCACTTTAAAACACGTTTGATAATGCAACCCTACAGCTTCTTTACCATTCTGCATCAGTAAAATAATTTACATATATGTTTCCTCTGGATACCTGAGAATTGAGGACACGAAATGTCGTTTTGGAACCAACGTCATCCGTGTAGTTTTCAGTGGGCGCATTATTAAACCTTAGGACCATGTCATGAGAATCTGCAAACAGAACGACACTTGGCTACAAACCAGCTTTATAAACACTAATCCAAGAAGTCATCAGTATGCTCGCGATGGTCGAGATTGGCTTTGGAACTCAACATATAAACAAATTAAAATAACTAAGAAAAGAACATCCAGATTGTTTTACATTATTACTTGCATGGAATGATTGTTTGCTAATGAGTATTAATTGCAGTACTATTACAATTATAACAGAAAAAGCTCGGATGTAAAAACGAGACGATGTCGAAAAAAATTACTAGGTACCTACCTACTACACGTAACAGTTAATTTAGATAGGTATATATAGAAATACGATAGAAGAAGTTTGTGCAAGCATTATTGAAAAATTCCATTTCTCTGAAGGCCTTTTTTGACGACGGAGAGAAACTTTCAAAAGATGAGACAGTGCCTTGGAACAAAAACAAGGATGATGTAGAATGTTTACCCACTAAAACCCCCTGAGTGGCCTTCCTCAACGTTACTAGAGGAAAGAAAATCCAAATCTTCAAACGGAACGAACATTAGTTTTCTAGAGACTTCTAGACTTCTAAAGACTAAATAAATAAATAAAGTGGCGCCGTCTGTAGTTAAATCGACCTAAGGCTTTTTGGGCGAACATCGACATTTATCTTTAACAACAGATTCAGAATTACACGCACTCGTACTCGTAGGACGTCCGGGCGGGCAGTGGGCGGTGTGTGGAGGGTAAGCTATATATAAATAATCTCCATGTACCCTCGCCACCGCTCGGCCCAGCAATATGAGTGTTTATATTTATTCATAATTGTATTACGCATACACTACATCGTCTACGAATTCATCGCTGGTGACGAGCGTCTCTTCCCGTGGCCTCCTCCGCTTGTGACGGTATGCGGACAGCCGCAGCGTCGTCCTTCTGGGGATCTCAAGACCTGCCTGCCTTACAAAGGAGATTTTAGCCAACCTTTTTTATGCAATCTTAAATTGGTTATTATTAATTCACGAACACTTCGTCGGCCTTGAAAATTTATCTAATTTACGTTTCCGCTCCACTTAGCGCACCGTGAAATAAAAATTGGCGAGGAAAGTTTTTCAATTGTTTGCTAAATAACTTGATACAATAACTTTTGAACTAGACGTAATGAAGTTGTTTAATAAATTAATAATCAATAAAATATATTTATTAAAATGTAGTTATTGAAACAGTAATTTTCATGCTTATTAGGAGGTCGGTCAAAGTTCTTGTTATTAGTAAGCTGTCGTTAATAAAATTATTCCATAATATACCTAAGTAACAGAGTTGAACCTGTATCCTATTGTTTGAGAGAACCCGTTTCCTATTGTTTGTGGCGAGTTGCATGCTATCTCTGACACCATGATAACATTGTTTTGTTTTTAACAATTATCTACGAACACAGAACACAGGTTTACTAATTAATGGACTCGGGATAGTTATTCGTTTCCTTTACAATTCTCGGTTACCTATACATTATTTAATAATGTAATACCTATATCTATATCACATTTAATTCATTTCTAAATAATATCTATTACGTAGTTAACTATGTATTCCATAGTTAAGTTTTGGTACATTTTGCAAAAGTCGTGTGAGAGTAAGTAATTAGTTGAAGAGACGGCATCAGTTACGGTGGATATAGGTAACTAAATAAAATATCTTCATGGATCGATACTACAAATGTATTATTGAGTATCCGATCAGTCGGTGCACGCAGCCGAAGTCTGTTTGCAGTACAAAGGTGCAAGCTATGAATTATGCAGGGCCCTCGCGCGTGGGTTGATGACACTGGCCACAATGTAAACAATGCGCCCCAACGCTCCGCCAATTAGCAATAACTAACAATATTATTAAATAATGCGCCATATTGGTACAGCCCTTGTGTTTCACACTACTTCACCTTTGTGTAAACAGTCCTTGAATATAAATTGTCACCACAATCCACATTGGAACTAATTAGCAAATACTCGTATATAGAAAACAGACCTCAACTCGTGACCACTTGTTTTTAGTTTGTATAAAAGGCGGAATGTTCCAGAAAACTGTCAAAACCTTAGATTTACACAAAGGTATATTGTTACTGACCGTTTAAACAATACGGAAATTTGTGTTTCAATCTAAAGGATGTCTTCATCCGCATGGGAAACAACGATTCTAAGACCAACCTCGAAAAGTCTGTTTGCCCCCTACTTAATTAAGTAATATTAAACTCACACATATTCCGCCAAATACTGACTAGATTGCTGTTTCTAATGATCCTGGGACCAATGCATATTTTAACACTTTTAATGTTTACTGCTTACGGGTCTCGTCTCATAGTGAGAAGGTTTAGGTCGTAGTCTTCGACACTGGCCGAGTACCTACGGCTTGGCTGACATCTTACATCTCAGAAACATTACCTATATATTTTATAACACACTCTAAAGTGTGCTGGTTGCCTCGCAAACTTCGCCATCTTTATCGAGATAGCAAGTTATATTAAAATGTTGAAGTTATAAAAGGCACGTAAAATGTCAAAGATCAAGATTTGAACCCCGACCCCCGGACCGGCGGGCTCAATTTGAAACCATTCGGCGATGACGGTTCGGGGACTGTTACAAAATATAACATATAAAAAATAATTAATTTTATTGTATAGCAACTTCTGATTTATTTAATTATAGGTATTCTTCTCATTAAAAGCAGGTATTTTATTAATTCATTAACATATAATATTAATTAATTTAACTTATTATTATTAAAAAAACTTGAGAATAAGTACACAGTTACGCGGGTGTACTTACAAATCTGTTTTTCTGTGTAACCATGGAGGTAAATAAGCCCGGTAAAGATTGCTATCGCGATGATGGTTTTCAAGTTCCACAAACAGTATGACAACACTATGACACAGCTTTCAAGGAAAGCTTTAATTCTGTCACCATGACAATCAAATGTACGTTATGTATAATACAAAAGTACAATTTTTCCGCCGGCAAACCTTTTGTCAAACCTGCACAGTAATATCCTACGACCATGCTACCAGATATATCTAATTCAGTTATTGCTAGATGACTAGGTATGTACGTAAACGAAATCCTAGTGAAAATATTTCAGACGAAAATTAAATCACAACACACAATTTCATGCACTTGGTACGAAAAAGTGAGAATACATATTGATAATATCTACTATCTAATCATACATAGTTCAGTCATAATGTAATTTATTAATACAATTAGAGTTTCGGTTGCGTGTGATTTACATGAATTTAAGGTTTTATTTAAATCATGCAAGTGTTTGGCTTTTCTGTCACACAATAAGTAAAGGATATCCTCGCGCGTGTGTCAAGCGACAATGCGCTGTTGTCTGCCACGCGTCTGCGCTATAAACTTATCACAGCTTTTTATTAAAAGACAAAGACGAGCTGCTAGCGGTTTGTGACTAACGCGATGCAATTTAATAATAAAATGAATCATCATACCGCAATTTTAGTACAAAAAGTTACAATGGGTATTAGCAGTTACTTATCGGTAACCGGTAACGCTAAATACGTCCGCCTATAGTAGGTACCTACCTATAATAAACTAAAATGTTATGAATAAATTAGAAACTGATAATATAAAATTATGTTGAATGATTACTTATAAATTGTATTTCCTCATGTTTATACATACTATAATTAAACAACCTATACCTAATGCACCTACATACTTAGGTATGTAGGCACTTACATAATATTACACTAAATAATTTGTAACCCTACAAAATCGTGCTCATTACACAAATGTTAGTCAGGACTGGGTGGAAACAAACCCACGTCACCTCCGGGCTTAGAGTCGAGTATCTCTAATCACTCCACCGGTACATGAATATATTTTTTAATGAAATCGGAAATAAAAACGATTTGCTAATTATGCTTTTCTGTAATTTAATATGTTTATTTTAAAACGTCGAAAAATTATCAAATCGCAACGCAATTGAAGATGCGGACAACAGCAACGACTAAATTTGTTTAGAAATCACCTTATTTTATTCAAACTCTGTTTTCTAAAGCGAAGTTTTCCGAATCAAACGCGTAAGTTTTATATAATCGGGAGCAGACGCCGGCGCCGAAGTGTTTTCTACGATCAGCATATCGACATATCGTCTGCCGCATATTATCGGTTAGTGAGATAGTGATGATGGTGAATAAATAAACACGTCTCATCAAAGCATACTAATGCAGATTTACAATCATTACCCGGAAATCACACTAACAATCTCGGTAGCGTTTTGAATCAAAGCGATAAAGTAAAAGCTTTAAATGAGCACTGTTCCTAATACGTTATCAGGAATATCATCAACATCGACCTACATACATATATATGTATGAATATTAGTCCAGAGCTAGTCATAAACCTTCCTTAATGAGCACCATCGTGACTTGTCCTTTGCTTGCAGCTTAACATTGCTGAGGTAATTGTAGTATTGTATGTCGCAATGAAAAGATTTAGCTATGTGTATAATTAACAGTATTAAGTTATATCAATTCATTTATAAATATAACACAATATAAGGCCTTCAGCCTTTACTGTTGTTCTTTTAAAATTAAAATTGGAACAGCGCAACTCTAGAACAACGCTGTTTTTACGTTAAGTTAATATTTTTACGTTTCTTAAGAAACAAGATGAAAATAATCTTATGAGTTAAGAGCTTAGTTCAACCAGTAAATTACTTGAAACAATCTATCATGGTAGCAATTTAATAGGTATACTCAATAGATAATGACTTTTCTTAGAAGAATAGGTACCTTGAGTGCTTCAGATGCAAATTTTAATCTGAGGAAAATTATCATGCTCTTTCTTAAAATTCCCCCATAAACCATTAAGGAAAACTGCCACAGAGGCTACATCGTTACTACTAACATTCTGCTTGTCGATATTGCGCATTTAAGTGTTGTATATCGAGTACTAGCTAATACTCGTAGTTCCCAACTGACTACAATAGATCAACATAATTTCTACCGCATAATGGTCGGCAAGTTGTAAAGTTGTCACGTTGTTTGATTTGCGGTTGTGACTAATCAGAAAAACTCTGTGAACAATAATAATTCATGTAATTCGCATGCGATTTGGGCCGTTCGGCGAAGAGGGCCGGCTACGCATTTCAATGCGTCCGCAAAGACGAGATCCGATGCGATAACTGCACAACACACGGTCGATCACCCGATATCGCGCATCGCACCGCGTCGCCGCCGCCGCCGCCGCTGTCACGCTGCAAACGATCGTGACCACACTCATACCACTACCTTACTATTAGGCACGGCCTTTTACAATATTTTGAATAGAATTCAAATTCGATCACGAATGCTCTGAAATGACGGTAAGTAAATTGTGACTGCAAATCATAGAATTATTAAACTGCCCTATTTAAAGCCAAGCCAAAATTCCACTCACAAATGAAAATTACCTATTCAGTGCCGAGCCCGCTACGGATCGGGTCGTGTCTTAAACATCGTAAATATCTATATATGTAATTGATTAAAAAACTACATATTTACATGAAACAAACGACCTATGGTGTTCTAACACGAATACCCTAATGTCAGAAAGATCAACCAAATATGTTCTACCCCAGGTTACCAAAGGGCTGGTGACTATTTTAGACAGAGGGTTGGCCTCACAATTCTGTACGGGAACGGCATTTCTGTACTATGCCTCATGTTCAACAATGAAATAATAAAAGGTTCGAAAAAAAATCTACATGCTTTACGATTATCGAATAAACATTAGCGTATGTTAGTTATGTTTTGCCGTTACTAGGTTCCTTTGTAAGTAAACGTGATGTTATAAATAGTATATAAGATTTATAATGCATCCTTTGTTAGGGATAGTAATAGTAGTATGTAAAATGTTTTATTTTCTATGTTTTCTGAAGCAAAGATACATCTCAAAAAAAGGGGACAAAAATAGTAATTAGATCTTTATCTTAATTACTTACCAATAAATTCTCCTAAACGTGATCCCAATAGCGCTCCCGCACTAGTGACTACCGCACATGTATCGAACCCACGCTTTTTCTGCAGCGGCAAGTTGGGAATTTTAAACCCCAAATGCGCGAAAGGCTCATCCTCCGCAGTCACAGTTTTCACTGCAACTTTTCCAAGAGCACAAAGTATGTCTTTTCTGGTGAGCTGCTTCGCATTTCCTCTTTCGTATTTCACATCATAAGGGTTTTGGGAGTTCAATCCGGAGGTGAATACTTTACTCTCACTCATTAAAACCCTGTGGAACTCTTTCAGCAATAACTCCTTGTATTCGGTAGACCTCGCTGCACAATCGGTGGTAGTGAAGTCGGCACAAACGTATTTTTCGCTGTCAAAGTCTAATAATGGCTTGTGTATATTAGGAAAACGCGGACTGCCATGGACCTTCCTCACTATGTTGTTAGACGGACGACCTCGCGTCCCGGAAACTTTGTTGGGCGTTTGCATTAATTGTCCGCTGCTCCTAAAATTTGTCACTGATCTCCGGCTCTTATGCGACATGTCGACCTTAAAGACAGAGTTGTTTGAGACTGTGTTGTAATTATACTTTTCCGCATTATATGCCTCATGATATAACATTCCATTTTTTTGCGTTCCTTCAGACTTATTAAATAATCTTTGTTTCTCGATATTCATCCAATACTGAGACCATATTAGATAGAGATATCCACACATTCCGAAACAGAGCAAATTTATAAAAATCCATACAGACATAGCGGCCGCTTTCATCTTGAATTTCCGGCCCTATGTAACCTTCCTATGTACCTATGTTATTAAATGGTTGAAATCTTTGTCGTCTGTAAGTTGTAAAGCTTGTATCTAAATAAATATCACTTGTTTTACCGGACACTTAGTAACCAAATAAATTATCAACACTGAAAACTATTACATTAGTATAACCACGGAAACACGACACAGGGCGGAGTATGAACAGCTGATTGAGCCGCAAATGGCGCATGCGCCAAAGGCCATGTGATGGTGAGGAAGGCTTCACTAATGCGTACACAATATTTCAATTGCGAGTGGGTTTTAATTCTAAATATTCGTAGTTATTCATGTAAAAAATACAATATATGTAGGTATATCCTTTATATTGACTTTTGCTGCGTCTGCCTATAATAACGAATCAAATTTACTTCGTTGTCCAAATAAATTATTCAGATTAATTGTAGTGATATTAGCCGTGATGTCTATGAATTAAATTGCTGTCAATAACAGTAGGTAAACTAAACCTAGGTGTCATCCATTACACGTATCGGCAAGTAAAATAAAATTCTCATACGCAACGACCTTGCCTCAGATATTCAAATAATTCTATTATCGTCTTGCCATTTTAGCACAAAATATCACTACCCGATAGTCTATTGATATAAAATTCACTAAAAGGAGTCTGGGTTCAAGTCCTGACACGCACCTCAAACTACAGTCACTTGCGTTATATACAGAACGTAAAATTTTAATTATCACTCGCTTTACCGGTCGACGAAAATATAGCGTGGTAACTTGCCAACCTTGAGATGTTATTAATTATATTTTCTGAGGTATGTGCAGACTGCCAAGGCGCACTAGGCCAGTAGGTAGGTTTACCGGTAGGTTTGGCCAAATAGCTCCTGTGAACTCCCCTCGACAGTGAGGCACAGTCGTCACTCCCCAACCTCAGACCACATATTCAGCAAAGAAACAATGAAAGAGTCGAAAAAAGATGTTGACTATGTTCAAGGTTACCGATGAAAGGATGTTCACAAATGAAAACACCAAATGACAATTAACATTTATTAAAAATTGAAAATGACCACAAATATTAAATTATTAAGTACAAATTATTCATCATTACTATGGGGGTATGTGTAAGTATATAAATAAACTATTAAAGTTAGACATTTTAGACAAATATTATGTTTTCCGTAACATTCACATTTCTTTTACGTCATTCGTCGAAACTGCAGTATACAAAGGTAAATAATATGTCAAGACGATTTCTATTTATCCTATTTTCCTCGGAACTACTTGTGAGCATTTAAAAGATATTCTAATTATGTAACCTACATTTCAGTTCCGATGTGTACTCACATAACTTAATTAATAATAATAATAAAACCACGCGTTTAATAGGGCTATTTATTTCTTAAAATGCCTAATGATTTAAACAAATGGCTAACGGGAAAGTAAACACTTGTGTTTACTCAGAGACAAATAGGTTGTATTCAATACCATATCCTTATTCATATGTGAGATAGAAATTATTGCATAAAAGTTATGTTAAAAATTATTATTAAACAAATGAGAATAATGACTAGAACAAATGATTGGAATTCTCTCGTCGACGTTTAGAAATTTACATTCAGACATTAGTATTCATAGTAAAGTCCCATCTCAATGGCGCCTGAGCGCATCTGTCAATCTCAAGATTTACATCTCAACATGTCTACATAAATAGAAATGTAGTAGTGTTTATCGCAGGCACAAATATCGGGAGTGTCGCGTATTCTTATTATTATTAGTCCACAGGGTCACATTAAACCAAATGTTTACTTACTGAGCATCTTGATATGAAAAACAGCATTAACACGAACAAACTCATGTTACATACAATATTACTACATCAAATTACGTAATTATGAGCTTTTCCAGAGTAAAATCGCTTCTCCGACAAAGAAAACTGGACAAATTTAGTCTAAGAGTATTCTTCGCATCTCATTCGGTTGGAAGGCGGCAGTCGTGGCCAGCGAAGGGACATGCAACAGGACATACATAGTATACACTGTGCACTTATACAAACACAATATGACTGACCTCGTGGTCCAGTGGTTGGAGACCCTGACTGTGAAACCTCTCACCCAGGACAAACATTTGTGTGATGAGCACATTAGTTTGTTCTGTGGCTGGTCGTAATAAAAACATCTATATAAGTATTGTATTTCACTGCAGTCTCTCATGATACTATAACATAGTAGTATCCATCATATATATTATCATGAGATACTACTATGTTATATTATCGCTTCGAGACTATGCAGTTCATACAATTGAAATGGAAGTTCACTTAGGTAAGTTCGTTTAATTTCTAATTATATCATATGTACATGCATGTGTATGTTTATCAGCTGTCCGGTTACCATAACACAGGCATTAAATTGCATACCTTGGAATCAGATGGCTGTGTGTGGAATTGTCCCAATATATTATTATTGCAATAAACACATACATACAAGTATGTGAGGGGCAAGAAGGCCCGCGGCGATGACGTCAGCGGCCGTCGCGACTCAGCAGCGTGGAGTAGTGCAGCGGCGGCGCCAGCGCGCCGGCCAGCACCAGCACCCCGTACTTCGGCTTGTAGATCAACCTGTTTACTTAATAAACTGTTTAAAAATGTTTATATTTTCACGACTACCTTTAATAATGCAACGATAACACCCGTGTACTGTAACTATTTTATAGTTTTCAACACACAGATCTCTTATTGGAGTTCTTCCATCAAACAATTTGTTACCGTTCGATTTTCGGTTCCATGTGTATCTGATATAAATTCTAAACAATTAAACCATATATTACTCTGTAAAATTTATTTTCTGTAGTCTGTTTACCTTCATTTCCTAATCGTAAAGCCTTTGTAAACAACTGTCTACTAATTAGTATAAAATATTTAAGTAAGTAATGTAGTACTCATTCACTCACCAAGGTACTGATATGGTTAACAATGTATATGAGAACGCAAGAACCAGATTAACCCACAATCGAGAACATCTTCTGAAATTGTTTGATAGCCATTGACATTGTAAAACTGGAAGAGAAAAATTTATTATAAAATATCTAACATGATAGTTAAAATTTTCAATATACTTAATTTACATTTAGGTACAAATATTAACTTAATTTACAGATAAACTAAAACTAATGACCAGTGTAGCGCCACTATTGAAATATTATTTCGCACAAATGGCCTTATGTCTTCAATCTTTTCCATATTCACGGTGAGTACAACAATAAAAATGAAAAGTATATGAATAATTTTGTAATTACTCACACAATGTTAGCCAGTCTGGGTGCAAAGTCATTGCTGATGCAAAAACTTGTACAAATCCCAGAATCCTATATTTCCATGTATGGAAGTAGGCGTCACGTTTCTCCAAATCGTGCAGTTGTTTGAGACTGTACGACCCTTTACGTAGCAACGATAGTGGGTCCGCCGAAGGAAAACTATCAACGCTGTAAGGTTGTAGAACTCCATTTTCCAACACACCAACTGCAGTATACTAAATAACAATAATCGAACAATATGAGTAAGAACATAAGCTCAATTTCAAGGGGGAGGCATAAGGCATATGCCAACCTCAATAAAGCTATTATATTTGGGTTTCCTATACCAATATAGACTATCATAAAATATCTAGATTTCATGAAGTACATTGAAAAAGAGATTTTGAAATACTTCTGGAAATTTTACCTGACAGCATAATTCTGAATGGTCTTGGCTACCCACGAACATAGCCAAGTTGATGTCGAACGCACATAAGGCTTTGATTATTGAGAATAGATAATAGGTTTGTCTCAGCAAGTTTCATATGTGATATGAATTTTAAAGAAAATTAACTCACAATGTCATCTTCTCTTCCAGCATAGGAAAAATGAATACGGAGATCTCCTACTTCGTGTTGAAGAGCACTATTCCCATGGTAATAGAAACCAGAGTGTAATTTGATATCACCACGGTCGGGCCTAGAATCCGACCATATCTCATAATAATCATTTACTTTACGCTTTACATCTAGACCTAGAAAGTAATAAAAATAAAATTCTTTCCATTAATGAATTACTGAAGTAGTAATATGTATTAAAATTCTGAAATGCAAAGTACTCTAAGACCTTAGTCTCAATCTTACTGAGACTAGTCTAACTCACATAATATTATCCCGATTTCTAAGTAACCAGAAGCATTACATTTATTTTCATTTATATGCGTATGCAGTCTCCAAAATAAAACTTGAACCATTTTAAGTGGAATGAAATAATTATTTACCTAAATAAACCCATCCAATTTTGACATTTTCAGCAATATGTGTCTCACTGAAAATTGGTATAGATGTAGGATTATGGTGTCCTGGTCTGATGTAAAATAACGAGGAATCCACTACATAGTCGCGCCAGTCCTTGTGATACCAGTAAGTCTTCTGAGATTCCTCAGACGGCTCACTAATAAAGTTATCTTGTTCCCTGCAAATAACAAGGTTTCAGTATACCACACCTTAACATCATTACTATTAATATTATAATAGTAACCAAATAAAATTTCAACAAAGTTTTAATATATAAGCTGCACAGGGGACAAGAATGACTACTATAATACATATCTAATTGTATACTGGTTCATCTACAAAGAAATTTCTTACGTTGTCTCTTCAATCCACTGGTACATTTGCACCCTTTTCCTCAGTTTCACCGCTTGCACCTGTATGTTGTAGTCTGGCTCCGATATAGGTTCCAGAATGCGGAGTGGTCCCACAATATGGATAACCTTCCCTTCATAAGCAGTGACCTCATCTCCGCTGTGGACGTCCACACTCTTTGCCGCTGATAGCAGCTCATCCAACATCAAGTTGTTTTGGATTGAGTGACCCTGGAAATTGAATGCATATAGCACAAAATTACACTTATTCCGCAGATTTAATAAGCAAACGGTGACCAACGTAGGGCAGCAAGCAAGACTCATTGTTAATAGTAACTAAGAATGGGAATATATTAAACCAATATTTTTTATATACTTGTAATATCTGGTACAATTCAGATGGAATGCATTTCTGGATGCATTGCTTATTGGGATATATTTTCTTAAATTTGACTACATTATTAGGAGACTTATTTTTGCATATGATAACTATAACACTAGTAGAATCATTGTTACATAATATACGTCTTATAGAAAGAAAAATATAACCCTGCAACATAAATATATATGCAATAAAAATGCAACATAAATATACTATACACATTAATAAGAGCCTTACCTAAATAATAAGTATCCCATAATGTTGCAATACTATCTGTTAACATAATAAAAATTAATACATAATTTACAGCAATGTTGTAAAACTGTACCAATTAAGTTTACAAGCTAATAGATTACAAAACACATACCTCTACCCACACTAAAAAGTAAGTGACGCCAACAAACAATACAAAGCTTAAAGCAGAAGTGAGCCAAGTCTTCTTGAACTGATTCTTTAATGCCACCCAATCCATCTTAACTGCCTGGTAATTGTATATAAAACTTATTTATACTGAATAATTATATAATTTATTTATACAGAACGAAAACTTAGCTAGCAGAGTGCCACTCCATAATATATGAATTACTGGTTACATTATTTTTTATGATAAGTACATATTGAATTGAGACACCTTTGCAAAGGATTTCAATAAGTCTCATGATGTTAAAAAAAGATAAAAATAAACACTTTACAATTCAAGAAATTCTGTAAAGTTAAATTAACCTACTAAACGAAACTCTAAATTGTGTTTGAATTTATAAGGAAAAAGTAATTCAATTTAATGGAAAAAAACATTGATTTGTAATGAAATTATTTGCTAAGAGAAGCCTCTCCAGTTTTGAATTTGCATTAACACTTTTGTTCATTTCTATTGTGCCTAAATTGTAGGACAGGCTTATCACTTTCAATTCAGGATAGTTAGATGAAAATTATATTTTTCTGAAGAATCGTACACCTCGTCGCGAGTTCGTTCATATCATATGCATAAAAATAAATAAACTTACCAAGTACGAATGGTGTACAGTAAATTTAAATATATGCAATAAATATTTACTATAGGTACTCTAGGATATAATTGAAAAATTCAGATATTTCATTTATAATTTAAATGAAAAATCTATGCTTATCCAGCCCTATTTGTTATGGTTTCCTCAGCGGTGCCTGAGTCATGAATCATGATGTCATGAAGCCTTGAAGGTAAAGGATAAGGATAAGGATAAGATAAGGTTAATGCTGATGAAGGTTCCAAATCCTGCAATCGATACAGTGTTGCCAATCTAAACAAATCTAACAAAAATGAAAAACAGCAGAAAACAGTAAAATGGCAATTATAAATATTAATACATATTTATGGTGAAAGTTTAATTTCAAAACATCAAAATGACTGTCTTAGAAATTTTTCAAGGAATAATAAAATTATGTCGTATCCTCTATAAGTAATTCTCTATAACTCCGCTCCTTATCACATCCAACGTCAACTACTTAAAAATATGGAAATGAGTTCAGTTCAATGAATTCAGTTAAAAAACGAGAATTTTACTGTAGTCTACATATTTTTTATAATCTCTGATATAAGTTAAAAGCATAATACAAATTTTCTGAGACAATAATAATTATACTGAACAATAATGAATGTGGCATAGTACCGACAAATGTCATGGTATCGATTGGCATTGGCAGACTTGGCAGTTGGCAGCATCAAAGATTAGTAAACAGTAAATTAATATTTGTTATTTGTTGATATTGCCTAATTGGTTGACATTTTTTGATTTACTCAGTAAACGTATTAAAAAAATTTGGAGGTATTATATTATAAAAAAAATGAGAATCAGGCAACATATTTTTCCCTGTTATCATAGAATCCTACTCTGCATGCCATATTTAAATAACCGAATAATGCAAAAATTATATCATGAAGTTCCCTTTTCTGATTTGTATCATCAAGTTACAGGTGAGTTAGTTATTTCTTGAGACTTCATCCTTTGCCCTAAAGCGATAGGAATCCTACATGTATGTACAGTTTGGCTTAACCCATTAATATTTAGGCGGGTATAAATAGCAAATAATATATAATGATTTACCTTAATAAAATAGGTGACACCAAAATTGTTATTTTTTTTAAATATAACGTGCCTTGAGCTTAACACTATTGAGAGCACAGATGTGCATGCTTTATCGGTTTTTTTACGCAAGGGATAGAAATTAAATGATGTAAAGGTAATTTTCCATTTATATAACAATAATAATTTCAGGGAAATCTATACCTAAAAGCTTGTTACCGAAGTTGAAAAAGAAACATCCAAATCTGGATTCTGTAAGTCGAGAACAACTGCACAATACACTTCAAATACTGCAGAAGTATGGTATAACACCTCTGCAAGCCTGTGAAAACCCACACCTATTCTCCATGAATCAAATATCCATGGATAACTATGGGGAGATACTTAAAGAATGTGGTTTCCTGAATATAGCACCACTTCATATTATTAAGTAATTTGTTTTTATACAATAGGCTATAAGCTTACTGTGCAATAAAAAGTGCAGATGCATTTTATGACCAGCCATCAGCCTCGAAATAGCTTATTCAATATTAATTAAGGAATGAATTTGAGTCCTATGCTATGTAATATTTGTTGGCCAATATGGATGCAGATTAGGTGTTCTACACCTTACAACTCCGGATTTTTTAGAGATACAAGATAAATTAGCTGTGTGAACAGAGCACTTCCTCGTGTAATTAGGTGGATTGTAATTACTAATTAATTTAGATTAAATTATAATAATGAACAAGTTTAATATCACATTATGAATGATATGGCACTAATTGTATGTTTAAGACCTGTGACTTTGTTCACACAGTAATCTCAATAATTTCCATATAATATTTTATAATTCTTTTCAGATTTAGTGATTGCTTTAAAAAAGCGCTTCAAGTAGAATGCTATGTCCATACTACCATACTACAGACAAACAGAAATTATTGATAACAAATTCATGCTATTAATGTGGATTACGTTAAATTCATCATCAAATGTGGAAAATAAATGATTATTAAATATCACTATATATAAATATTATTACTCTGTGCTGATGTGCTACTATAGCAGATTGTTTTTCTATCACGAGTTGTACATACAATTTGTGATAGAAAAACATATCGACGGTGGAAAGGCAAAAGTTACCAAGCGCCATGTTGCCAATCCCACAACAGAGCCGTTTATACATT
>DWQT01000681.1:0-20578 GCA_018244895.1 Myscelus amystis hages | reverse complement strand
TGTGAAAATGACAATTCAAACGTTAATATTATTTGTAAAACCCATTTCGTTCCCAATGTCATACGTATCGAATGGATTTTCAAAATCGCCCGTTTAATAGGCATGTAGATTTTTTGTTCAACCATTGACGATAATGTCCAGCGAAAAGTATAAAGTCAGTGCAATGTACGTTTTGGCGCGAAAACGTTCGTCGCCAGGAAGATGACAGCTGTGTTTTATAGGTAAATATTTTATCTGTGGATTTTTTTCAGACAGTTTTAACACGTAATTTATTCTTCTAATTCCCTCAATATTCACCTACTAAGCTTGCGTATACAAGGTCGTAAATATTGCAATGGTTTTTATACAACATGTTACAAATGTCTTTGTAGTTTACAAATCTGTTATACCCATAATATCCACCAACATTTCGCGGTTGGAAACAGTTGTCTAACGCTACTGGTACAAGGGTACTGATATTCAAGTTTAAGAGACAAGGTTCACGGTTCCTGAGGATAAAAACAATAAAGCCTGACAAGATTTCCACTCCAATTAACTATTCCTAAAAGCTGAAACCATTTTCCAAATGAAATCGAAGAGAATAATGTTGCGAAACAATTTTCCATTTTATAAGATCAGTTTACCAAAATGTGTACGGCCATTTTGCGTTTTTACGGCCTTTGTTCTAAAAAAAGTGAGCAAAGTTGAAAAAGTCTGGCAATAGATAAAAAAAGATAAATTTTCAGTGTCTTCCTTCTTATTGGACAGCATGCTGTTTTATCAAACAGTCGCGTGAGAAAGTTTCCAGATAAGTTTATGTTTGGTGCATCCACATCAGCTTATCAAGTGGAGGGAGGTTGGAATGAAGATGGTGAGAATCACGACGAGTTTATCTGTAAAAATCACACATGCATAATTCCACAATTCCCCTTCCCTCACTCGTCCACAGACAGTCATAAGCGCAAACAGAACATCTGTTCTTACAACTAAACTAATCTTTATCACTATTTCTTCTAAATAGATGTGGGCAGTTGTGATGATTCCACTATACTAAAAGATTTTTACCTGCCAAGTGTCCCATCAGTTTTTGAAATATTTTCAGGTAAAACACCATCAATATGGGATACTATGGCACATATTAGACCATCACCGATAGATGATTCTAGCACTGCCGACGTGGCAGCCGACTCCTACCATTTATACAAGCGAGACGTGGAAATGATGAACGAATTAGGCTTGCATTTCTACAGGTTCTCCATTTCCTGGCCGAGGATTCTACCGGACGGTTTCTCGAATCGGATAAACCAAGCTGGCGTCGATTACTACAATAAGCTTATAAGCGAATTGTTGAAAAGCAATATTATGCCGTTAGTCACTATGTATCATTGGGATTTGCCGCAAAAGCTGCAGTTATTGGGCGGTTGGACGAACCCCGAGGTGGTCGATTGGTTTGTAAGCTACGCGAAGGTTCTGATTGAGACTTTCGGGGATCGTGTCAAATGGTGGACGACGATAAACGAGCCCTACCAGATCTGCTACGAAGGGTACGGGCTGCCAGATAGGGCGCCCATGTTGAACATGACTGGTATCGCTGAGTATTTATGCTCGAAAAACCTTCTTCTTGCCCACGCAAAAGTGTACAGACTCTACGATGAGCAGTACAGGAAGACTCAGAACGGTACCGTTGGCATTTCGATCAGCTGCGACTGGATACATCCGGCGTCTAATTCGTACGATGACAATCAAGCGGCTATAGACGCTAGGCAATTTGTGGTAAGTCTTATTTTGGCGCTCTGATGTGCACGATTTTATTTGAAAACACACAATGCAGTTTATGAGCTCTGAAATCTCAAATCTCACAATTATGGGCGTTGCTACCTGTAAAGAAAAAGTTGAGTCGCTTTTAGTTTAAATATACCTGCGTAATTCACGGATAATCTTGATCTAACAACGCGAGATATGCTCTTCGACTCCAGATAGCAGAATTAAAACCGATGTGTCTGCGAGCTTTAAAATTAATTCCAGATCAACTAACTTCGCCTATTCATAATCGTAATTTGTTACAGTTCGATCAGTTCGCGTATCCAATTTTTTCGAAAAACGGAGACTATCCAGAACAATTGAAGCGTAATGTCGCCGTTAAAAGCGCGGCCCAGGGTTTCCAGAAGTCTCGCCTGCCAGCGCTCTCAGCATCGGAAGTAGCTCTGATCCGCGGTTCGGCAGACTTCTATGGCCTCAACACTTATTTTACTAAGCTGGCGTACCGTGACGCATCTGTTACTGGCATGTACGCTGCGCCATCTTTTATGGACGATATGAATGTGGCATTTAAAAAGAACATCTCCTTGCCACAAGGACAGCCATCATTGTTAATGGTAAGTATGTCAAGGAGATCATGACACATTATTGACTAGCCGTTCATCGTTTATTACGTGTTCCATTTTCAAATATTTTAATCGTTTAAAAGATGGCGCTACGTTTGCAATAACGGTATGACGTGTGAACACAATAAACTCTTTTGAAGAGAATAGAATACAGTACATATACTTGTCAAACAAATATTTATATTTCCCACTATTTCTCAAATTTGTACGCCGCGAAAGGCAAAATATAGATTGAACTAATCATTCTGTAATATCTTTAATTGTACCCATATTTGTGCAAATAAATGTCTGTGTTTTGAACTAAGTAAGGTTCGCTAACCATTATGCCGGTTCAGACTACGACACTATACAACGTACACTCAGTGTATACATCGAATGTCTCTGTGTGAACACTGAACACGAGTGTCTGTAATTGGTAAATTTATTGTGACACAATATTTAGTGCCGCATCAACCGCTGTGTGAACACGTTGCGTTCAAGTGTCTAGTGTAGTTGACAAGTTTCCGTCACGTTTGACATTTTCATATACCCACACTGCACGGCGTTTTAATGCATAAAATGATTTTTATGTGGAAAATTCCGTATAATTGTAAACAGTACAGACATTAATGTCTGACATTTATGTCAGAATTTCTGTCGTAGTCTAAACGTACCATTAGTCTCTTCCTACACCTCCAGGAAATAGCTGTGACTGTATAATAATAAGGAATCTAAAATACATATAAGGTAAGGTAAATAAGTCGTTGGAAAAATTCAGCTGGAATACTGTTGGGAAAACACTGCATAGTTTATTCTAGCGATGTAAGCTATTTAATGTTTTTTAATCAGATAACAAAACACATAACATGTGCGCAGGCCGAAAACACAACACACGCACACACACACGCGCATCCTCACACGCACACACACACAGATCATAGATCACACAAACACAGATGACCTCGTATATTGCTTCGTTACGTAGCTATTTTTTAAATGTTCCCTAAAATTAAGTAGGAATCAATATAATAAAGTATTCGTCAACACGTTATTAGAAAATCTTGGGAATGTTTTGAAAGTATCCTTCATTATTATAATAGCTGAGACCATCTAAAAACACGTCCTCTATAGTAAGGAAATGTGGTGATCATTTGCCAGACGGCTCTCGATGTTGCCCAACATGACGGATCGCTTGCGTTATCTTGCGATGGCTACGAGCGCTTCAAATATGTCCTTATAAATAAAATTACTTCTGGTACTAATACATATATGGAGAATGTACATCTAAGCAATTACATATAAATTAAATACAATCTATGCGTGACTGTCAACCGGAATAAGTTGTTCTCAGAAATAGGATGTATCATAAAGAGTTTAGCCGTCAATTTTAAAGTAAGTATTTGTGGTACAAGTAGATAGTTTATTGAATTTTTTTATTTGGCGAGACCATTTATAAAAGAAGAAGCTCCACTCATCTGAAGGCATGTTTTCAACGCGATGGTTGAACCCTTACGTTGTGATAGACATATTTTTGTAATTTTAGAGAAACCAAAAGTCACATGAAGCGCGGCCGGGCTAAAGCTGGACGTGTTATGAATTAAACTTATTGAGGATACAAAAATTACTTCTCATTCACGGCGGTGTGAGGTGCACGGTTGTTAGGGAGCGAAAGGATAGTCTATTAAGGCACTTGTTGGTGAGCCGTGTGTAGACTGTAGACCGCCTTCCGTATATCCACCATACCTAAGAAGCTGTCCGAGTTAAAAATTCGCAATGTTTTCCTAAAACTTCACTTGACGCATACCGCCATTTCTTTATTATTTCATAGCAACGGAGTCACGTTTGTAGCATGTAAATGATAAGGAAATCCATCAAAGCAGCATTTGCCCGAACGTGATCAAATTTTAGCTACATTGCTTTGTATCGATTAAAATGTATCCACTGCTGGGTTGCCGAAAGTAAGGCAGCAGGTGTGCCGCAAGAAAAGGTCGGTACAGTTCCCTTTTCATTCACGAACAATTTTTCTAGTTTGAGTCACACCAATCTATAAGCGATTACGAATTCCATCATAGGTAATTCTTCGGCTTTTCCTTAACGAGTTTGCTCACAGCAGTCACATTTTCCTCTATGAGGGACAGTTGAAAGACGACCTTTATGGGTCTTATCATAAAGAGAAAACTGACCACGACAAAGTGTACCCAAATCTGACAAATCCGTGTCGTCAAATCTAGAAATATTTTAAAGGCAATCACCCTAATCTAATGGAGAAAGAGAATAAAGTCATCACATTGAAATGTTGTCACATTAAATCAGTTAATTATTTATATATCACAAAAAATAAGGAATATTTTCTACCAAAAATAGTTTTAAGTAAAAAATATATATTTATTTATAGGATTTTTTTTAAATTAGAAAGTCAAACACATAAGAGATCCTGAAGGCAATATTTTCAGTGCGGTCTAGGTCTAAGTATGTATTAACTTTACAAATAAAATAAATTTAGAATCTATCCATTTTTGTATTTGATTCGTTATATTCGCAGTCAACAGACGTTCAATACTATATTAAACTCCTTATTCAGTGGGATTACATAATAACTGCCATTTTTATTTCTATGTATGTAGCAGGAGTTGTAAAAACCATTGGTGTTACCAATATCTGTAAATTGGTGCTGCAGGTACATATTTTTGGAGAAAACTAAATGGAACGGCATATTGAAAGTAATACGCGATGTTTATGTACACCGAAGTCCACGTAGGGAATGCCAACAAATTATTATTTATCATACACCAATAAAAAAAAATGCGTTTATTTCAGAAAATCCTTAAACACTAGTAGTCGGGGCTTCCTGGTAAGTGGTCAGAGACACTTGTGATAGGAATGCCTCGCTCTTCCATGGTTGGCTATCTTAAAATAACCTACCAATAATATTCAAAAGTTGAGCAGGATCCTTCGCGCAAACGTATTGTTGGTTCCCCGATCGAACCAGATACATGTTCTAACACGTCTTCAAATGAAATGATTAAATGTAAGTTATGTAAGTATATTAAACAATTCTCATTCGTTCGAACTAATTTTAAGCTAATTGAAATAGTATAGTATTAACAAGGTAAGGATGAAAGCATATTTTCTAGTTCTATTATAATCAGTGCTCTACGCCACCTATGTGAAAATGGCTAAAACTTTCAAGTCAAGGGGTGGCTTTTGACACACTCTATTCTAAGGGAGATTTTGTGGATATAAGGGTTTTGAGTTGCGTCCATAGAGGGCGTTGTATGTTCAAACATGTTTGAATATCGAATTCTGTGTTATATACATACATATCATAGTTACCGTTGTACTAGTGACGTGTGTGGTGGTAGTAACGTTTTTGCGTAGGAGAATCATTAATATTTTATAGTGGTGACGAATAATGACGAGTAAACGTAATATGCCTCAAATAACTGCGTGCCACGATGTATGCACAAACCACATTGCTTAGTCGCATGTTTGCAAGGTTAATGAATAATGGATGAATAGTGTCTGCTTTACTTTTACATTGGTTATTTGTAGGCGCGTATCTTGCCTTGCAGCTTAGGATGTAAATATATGAACCCAGAGTCTTTGTAAAACATAAGTAAGAATGTAAAATGCATTACCTGAGTCGAAGAGCTTACAGGTGTATTTGATGTGGTTATTGCAATTTGTACCTATATATGTAGGTATTAGTATACACCCAAGTAAAATTGAAGTGTTCGGCTGTGGTTTCAAAATAACTGTGCTTTCTCAAGTGTTAATTCTTAATGTTGATCTCAATGGTCTCACATTCAAGAATTTAAAACAATAGATTTTGCAGAGGTTTACGTTTCGCTCGGTGGTATTTTTCTCCAATAGGCATTCGTAATACACTTTTTAAGGGGATAATTCATTAAAGCTGTCCCAAAATCATGATCCCATATCTCGTGATAAAATACTAACAATATAAATACGGCAGTATATAATCGTAAGGACGTACGTTTTGAAATGAAAACACAATCAATAGAAAAGTTAATTGAGCTGTAATGGTAAAAGGGTTACGAAAATGAGTTTTACTTACTAACTTATCATTTTCTACTCGTACAGTGAAGTTGTCAGACAGACGTGTGTAGTAAACGAAAGTTCAAAACTTCTTGAAAGTAGCGCCAGAAAATCGATAAGGTTTATTGGGATAACGTAACGGAGTGGTCAGCTGTGTGGAGTGGCGCGAGGTCGAGGGAGGCGTGTGTCTGACGTTAGCCCTCTGACGCGATTCCGCCTGCGGTCCCCAACAACCATGCACGCATCAAATCCACGTCATCACGACATTTTTATACCAAAGTTTGGAAACTATACTCAAATCGGTTATTTTTTATGAAAACTGTACATTACCTTAATAGGATAATGCCGTACTTAACACGTGTTCATTGTTTATTAATATATGATAATATAAAACACATCTATTTATTCAATAACATTAAATTATTTACACTGTTGAAGTCACAAAACGCTCAGACATCTGTAGGTCTAAAAACCATTTGAAATGTAAAAAATATTTATAGAATGTGTAGCAAAAATATTTTTACAGTAGATTATATTGAATACTTGTATCTTTTTTCTATGTGTAAATGTTGATTAAGATTTGGTCAAACTGGTTAGATGCGAGACGGGTGTCGCGCGATTAGTATTCGGCACGACAGGCGCCATGTTTCCTTCATAAAAAAACAAGCCTAAGCTAGTTCCAGTTAATCTTTGTTACATATTCTTATAAAATATTGTGGCCCACTCTTATTTTCGTTATCTTTTCTTACATAATTGAAGTGGGAAATTGTTCCCACTTTTTATTGTACTGAAGTAATGTAGCTGTATTAGTCTAGAGGTATATGTTCCAGGGTTCAAATCCGGGAGAGCAGGATTTGAACCCCAAACCCTGGACTTTACAACGCTACGTGCGTTTTAAAGACTAAACTTCGCTTGCCTAAATGAAAACATTGAGGGGAAAAATGCACTTAGCCCTTCTGGTAACTGCATAGATTATGGCAGTCATTCGCATCTGTGACGAGTACCGTTTTCATCAGAGCAACGATAGAATGGTTGAAGAAAGCCCCAGATATTTTAGTATATAGCAATATGGACAAATTACGTAGCTTCAACCAATAAAATAATCCTTATTTAATTTCCGGATTCGGGAGTTGTTTAAATCTGTCTTGACCAGACCTACCTTACTCGAAGATCTTATTCTCAATCTCACACCCTGTCATACCCTTATTTTGTAAATACAATATAATATCTTTGTATACCTTTGCATGTATGTGAGAATATAGAATTGAAAATTTAAAACATCTTTAAAGGACCTATCCTCCAGTAAACCACTTAATATCTTTATCGATTCAATTATATTTTATTTATAACATATAGATAGATATATATATATTTCCTATTCCTAATCCAATATCCTCAATTTATTGTATAGTTTCGCTTAAGTTACCGAAATACCCTAAAGATATATTGTAGCTAGAGCAAACAACAATATTTATTATTTTTATACATTTTTCACGTCACGTTCAAGTTGACTTCTAAAACTATTCGATTATAAGCTACACTTACTTATGATTGATCAAATATCGTTTTAAAAGATTTATCAAAAGACATATTTAAGATAATTTTGCCTTTAATTAGTTGACTAAAGACTCAGACGACCTTGATGTCTGTCTTGTTATATCAGCTATCTGTAGGTATTTAAGAGCATTATATAGTCATTTGAGAATAAATTTGAATCTATCAGTTTAACTTTGTTTAGCGTCCACCTTCTACCAAAACGCGTTTTGCATATTGTTGGCACGTTAAGTTAAAGCAGGTATACGAATCATTAAATATTAGTAGATATTAACTAAAACATTTCAATCTGCGAGTAATATTTAATGAACGCTAAATATGTATTACACGTTCATTTAAATTTATGCACATTAAACACTGAGAAAAGAACAACGGAATTATTACGCGAAAACTCTGTGTTGTGTAGAAAATGTACCTATTTACTGTTTGTTAATTACATTTTGCACTTTTCAGTTTCAGTGCGCTTCTAGAGACTTCAAGTTTAAGGAAGTTTGCAACGGGGAGGGTAAGCAAGGGCGTCCTTGAAACGGGCCGCGGATCGATGAGTGACGTAAGGCTGCGCGTGACGTCACGGGCGGTTGATGCAGAGGCCGAGGCCGCCGCCGCTGCCAGCCTGACGCTCCACAAAACCCCCTTACTGCCTACCACCCACGTATTTTTAGACGCTGTGACGTAATTCCGCAGCGGAAAGCAGTAGAACTGAACAAAATGAATGGCCATAAAATGCGTAATGGTCTATTCGTTATCATCACAGACTTTGAGTCTAAGACACTAACAATCAATCTTTTTATTTTATAAAAATGATTATTATATACAACCTACATATATCTGATCACCTGATGATAATAGATATATAGATATGTTTGACGACTTCCAGAATTTTTAACGAATCAATGAGAACAGTCCATTGTAGCTATCATTCCAAAAAATACATACATATGTCATAATGTAATTAATAAATTGTCATTGTATATTTTATAAAAATGTAGCGGTACATCAATTGTGTTACAAATCAACAATTAGCAATTGTTATGAGTATGGTTTGCTAAATAATGTATTTAATAAGTTATTTTAGACAGATAATAGCTACTCTAAGGATGGCGTGCTAGTAAAAGTGACGTAAAGGGAGTAAAGCGTACGCTTAGTGACGTCATTCAAGCTCGCGGGTGATAACCTGTCTGTACATAGCCACTGTCAATATATTTCCTACACGAATAATTTATTTACCCATTTTGGGGGCATTACCGTCATAAGTCAACGCCATATTCAAATATTACATTGAAAGCTTTTGTTTGCTACTCACATATTGCATTTATTTAATATTAATTTGCATTCAAGTTCTAAATGTATTCATATACTAGTATAAATTAGACGTTTAATTGTATAAAATGTTGACTTTTTCGTTTTATAGAACCACTTTTATCTTCTTTTATGACGATTAAGAGGTTTATTTTTGTCGAAATTAGTAGGTGTTACATTATTGTCAAAAGTGAAAGTGAGTTATCGCGGACGTCTTGTGAGAAAATATTTTGTTTCAATCGCTTATACATATGATTGAAATGAAGTGCAACAAATAGGTGAATCATCCAACATTTATATAACAGGAGATTATTTGGTAGTATCATGTCACTTTGTGGAAAGTTGTCATGCATTTCGTCTGCAGTAAGTATTTAATCAGACATACGAACAGAGTTTGAATTGTTTCTGTGATGAAGGTAAAGACGAGTCGAAGGTACGAGTATGTAGAGAAGAATGTAACAATATGATGTTTTGCGATGATCGGTAATTTGCAGTGGCACATCTCGGCAGGTGCAAGCGACGTCTGCCGGTTGCGGCAACCGATTGGGCAAGTGGCAGGCAGTTCCACGGAGGCCGCCGGCTCTCCGGAGGCGATCGCGACACCATCCCATATTATACTAGCATTACCTAACTTGCCCCGAGCAAAACAAAAACAAAATTAACTCTGCCACGCCATCCGCTTCGATCAATCTTTGTTCAGACCCGCATTAGGTATTAATTACGCTTCGAATTATGTTTTTATATATTCAAAGATATATAAAGGACGCTTTATGACCCAGATATGCAGAGTCATATCTTACATCAATTATTATTTGTTTAAAATTAATATTATTACCGATATCTAAATTGTTCATATTTTCAGCAAAAAAGCTTATTGTTTATTGGTTTAATGAGATGTCAGATTCACATGTTTTTAAAATAATTTATTTTGGATAATATAATTACTACAACTTTTCGCATATTTACGAACTAAATAATTATAATATTATCGATATTTTAAATATAAGACAAAAACAAATTATTTGTAATTAATGAATTAATTAATAGTAACAGGTGGTTTAATAAAATTGTACACATTTTAAATGTGCTCATTTAATTAAACGGAACTGTGATGTTTCTTAAAACATTAAGGATAACAGCACGTGGAACATTTCATATCTTGATCAAAATATTAAAATTAACCTCATTAAAATAGACACGTGCATTTTTGTCTCAAATAGTAACAATAAATAATATCTCAATATTTGGTGTTCTTTATTAATTTAAACATTTCCGAATTATTTTTAGACCGCATAACTGACTGAATTTTACGTTAACAAGAAATAAACCCACTACTTTTATTCACTTGTTGATTCATTTTAAACTGCTTACCAAAAAAGTCCTCATAAAGTTTTTTTATAATGTGCTATACGTACATGCATATATGTTTTATTGAGTCCGTTTTTCAATAAAGTTCAGTAAAACTTTTCTGTGATAAAGAATGCATGCATATCAATATAAATTATAAGACGCTATAACCATTCGCTTCAAAAAATTGAAAGCTTTCAAAGCTCTTAAACAATGTAATTAGTTTTAACCAAGTTCTTCGGAGGGAAACTAAATACACATTTTTAAGAAAGTTGTAAAAAAGTAAAGATAAAAGCAAACTTAAATTACATAAAAATAAAAATAAAATAAAAAGGGGAGGGTACGTACGTGTGTTATGGAAATGTCTAAGGCCGCAGTGTTGGCTGGAGGGCGCAAGCAACGCACCTCGCATTCTAGCCGATGGCCATCGTCACGACAGTTCCACACAGAGTCTACAGCACCCAAAGGTTCTACACAACGAAAGCGAAAATAAACACAGAAGTAGAGGAACGCGAATCGTCGTGCGGGCGCTGACCTGGCGCTGGCTTCTCGGGATCCAGAGAGGAGGCGCACGGCTCCAGGGTCAGGCTGAGGCACGCGCCAGACAGTCCCAATTCGCTTAGCAGGATCCTCATGCGGCCTAGCACATTCCACTCACTGCACGCGCACTCACTCACAGTCGGTCGGTCTCAGCGATCGCGAAGGGGCGCGCGGAAGTACGCGCTGGCGGACGGGCGGTGCGATACTGAGGCCGCCGTCGCCGAGCCTGGTGGCTATATCGCGCCGTCTGACGTCACGGTTGCGACGTCACATCCGTGACGTCACTAACGGTACCTCCCACGGCCCGCCCGCCGCCGCCTCGCCGCCGCCCGCCCGAGCCTCCGCTAACGGAATCGCTAGTATGGAGTAGAGCTTTCGTACGCCCGCGCCGCTGACGTCCGCGTCCATCCGATCCTACTGAGAAAAGCTTCCCTTACAGAGTACGCACTATCGAAATTAGATTGACATTAAACATTTAATAGGAAATAGCACATTGTAACACGAGTATTCATTTTTATCATAGTTGATTTGGAGTTCATAATATGATTAGGACAATGTTTTTTATACGACAGATATAGGATTTTTTTGTTAAATATATCTAAAACGAACACTCAAGAAAATACTTAAAGCTTACGAGCATTTTGCGTAGGGTAATGGTGTATGTTAAAAACTTTAGATGGTTTCACATGCGCATACAATATACATCTACGGAGCTTTTATAGATTTCAATAAAAGTGTAATAATCGAAATAATTTAACTATTAAAATACAATCTATCTAGTATGAATAGTAATATTATTAGTGGACTGTCACTTATATAAGGGTAGTTTGAATGTCAACTGTTTATACAGATTCAATGCGTTCAAGTTTATGTAGGTTGGGATAGGTTAAATCTTTCTCAAATCAATAACAAGCGTGTTCTCAGGCTTTTATTCGATATGACGGGACTATATTGTGGATTTGATTGAGTTTATTGCATAGGTATTCGCTAGTGAAAAGCATTCTATAGGACTCTAGCACTTTGTTTTAGCGCGGATTAGTTCGTATGCCTAAAGTTCCCGTAGTAGTTTAGAACACTCATACGAGTAGTATGCTGTTATTTAAGCATAATTTATGCTGGTCTTAGCTCACCCGGTGACAGCAGGTACCATTGTTCAATGTTAAGATCATTTAGGACGTATGAACTTATTTAAAGTTTTCTAATGAGGTCAAAAGGTGTTTGTTTCTTACTTTATTTACAAAACAAGCTAGACATGATATCCGTTCTCTCCCTTGTGGCTATGTTACTACGTAATAGTCCTGGCTGCTTTTTGGGATTAAGGAGAATTAGAGAAACTAATCTAGGAGAATCAGATGACCGGTGATTGTCTAAAAAAATATATTACTCTGTTGTTTTATCTATACTTCAATCTATATACTAATATATAAAGCTGAAGTTTGTTTGATTGTTTGAACGCGCTAATCTCAGGAAATATTGGTCCGATTTGAAAAAATCTTTTAGTGTTAGATAGCTCATTTATCGAGGAGGGCTACAGGCGCGAAGCCGCGGGCAAAAGCTAGTATGATATAATCTTGGTCGGAGCTTCAACTAACTTTTTTCAGATTGTACCTGACCAGATATGGATTATACTGCAGACTTCTGTTGCTTCTGTCCTAACCCTTATTACGTCACAATCGGCGGAGAGGCTTAGACTTTAACTATTAGAGTATACTAAGCCATCTTATTGCTCTGCGGATTACATTACCTTATTTGTAATCAACATGTATTACGTAAAAAAAAGGAATCCGCATATTAAATCTTCTACCACAAAATGCTTCTTCTACAACTATTTTCTTTGGGTTGATCTGACATGGACGTGATAGGATATGGACGTTCTTAGGACCCACCCAATCAAACAGAAACTCAAGAAATTGGCCATATGTATGTACATTCGTTAAATTTATTGCGAGAGGTAAATAGACTAATTTTAAATGAGGAATTGGGTGTGCATGTGGCTCGGAGACAAATGCAGCGGTGACGGCGCGGCGCGGCGTGCGGCCCGCTGCATCTCGCTCCCATTCGCCGCCGCGGCCCGCTTCCGCATTGATCGTGTCCCTCGTCACTCGCGGACATCTATAGCGTGGCTCGCATACACCCCGCCTGTATGTTTCGATGTGATTTTATTAACTTTTCACGTTTTTAAACATACATTTCAGCACATGCTCTTGCACAGAACTGTCGCGACGATATTTATCAATAATATAATTTAAATAAATAGGTAAGCTTTTAAAATGCTATCACTAATATGTACCTATGTATGTATGTAGGTAGGTTTATTTAAATTAAACTGGTTTTTTGTCGCGGCAAGTGATTACTATAATCTGTTGGGTCCTGTATTTAATATAACTCGAAATTTATTAGATTTATCTTAGACATATAAAGCTACTATTAACAATTTGACAATTTCCGTGGATTTTTCTTTATGTTACATGCGTACGCATTTAATTTAAAATCATACGTAAGTTGGTCAAGATAGACATACGCCTTTCAGAGTTCTGTCCGTCCTCACTATTAGCTTGCTATAGAAATTTCAGGAGTTCCAGACACTTTTGATCGTTATCAGTCATTATCAGCCAAGGTGCCTCGTGAATGCTCTCGTGTGATTGCAAATAACCGATTTAGTTTACTTTAACGTATATCTCAGTCGTTTAAAATTCGCATTAAATTCACTATAATGTAACATTAACCTGTCCATTAACTTTATATTCTATATTTGTTTTTAGTTTAGTGAAAAAATAGTCTATAGCCATTAACTTTACTAATAAAAATATTCAAGATAGCTTTTTACTGTCAAAATTCAAATTTCAAGGTCAAAGATGTCAACACTAAGTCTTTCGCCTGATTCAAGGTGTCTAGCACGTGATAGTATATTCTTCCGTCGATTAACATTATTTATGAATGTATTATGGTGTACTCCATCAAAAATTTGCGTAATTTGCATACCTATATGTAATTGATTTTCTTCCTATGACTTAGTGTTTGTCGATTTGTTTGTAATATTACAAAACCCATAAAAAAGTTCCATAGTATAGTTTATTTCTTTACTATGCTCACGGGTATCTAATCTACGTCATCTTATGACATGGATACGTTCACGAATAGGCGTGTTTGTAATATTATCTGAAAGCTCCACGAATTGCGTATTAAGCCTGGCTGTTACGTCACCGTTTTCGCGTAGATTTTCTCGATTGATCCCTTAGGTATGACGCTGCGAGACGTCATCGATGACATCATTTCAGGGAGATGTGTTTTATTTAGCAATACGTTAATAGGCTTAAAACATGAATTTATATTAATCGAATATAAGACATATTAGTGTATAGTCTTTTAAACATTGGGACAGTTTTTAGAGTTCTGTGAAATTGGGTGTACTGTATGTAAGAAGCGTATAAACCTGATCATTATAAATATGGTGAATAAAAAGCTTCTATTGAATTGTTAATTTATTTACATGTAAAAAGTATTGCTTCATTACGCATAGTTTCGAGTTTCAAAGTTTTACTCTACATCCGAGGTGCCACGCCAGACATGTAGTAAGTATAAAGTTATCAAGTGTGTCTGTATTCGCCACATTGCATGTGTTCGCGGCTGTTACGATTGGTTGCATGCCCTAGTACTATTTGCTGCTCGCGCAGCGGGCAAACGTCCAGTTATTCTAATTTTACTTATAATCGATGCCGTCGCAACGCAGCCGACTCACCGACAAAAGACTTGTTCATCCGTCAAAGGTGAAAATTGGCACATGACAAAAAGTAACCAGTTACATAATTTCCAATAAAATGAGACTGCTGGATGTTACTTAAGCACTAATCGTATATGGCGGAGGGATCCTAATAGAGTTGCGCCACATACATACTATAATATATATAGATGTTTTATGATTTTCTAGTAAGAATGTCTTTTAACATGTCTTAGTTGCAAATCAAATGTCTTTTAAACCATATGCTAGGTGTTTAACATGAAATCGGAACCGAAAGATGCAATATTTTTTACCTATCGGCTAAATACCTGATAGATTGGTAGCTCCACATATTAAACTACATTTAAATTTTATTATTTGAACAAGTTTTTAATGTAGCAGTTTTCTCAAGGCCTTTTAACATTTTCTGTTCAAATGAAATACACGTTAAGCATTAGTAGGTATAGTTTACGTTGGTTATGTAGCTTGAAATATAATATTATCATTTATGGCTGTCATTCATTAAGGTGCAAATGGAGAATCAGTCAATTATGTGTTTATATTTTAATGTATCAGCTAGAACTGGCAAAATATATACCTAGATAAAACGCTCCTGCGGTAAAAGTTGTTTAGAAGAAGTTATAAGTACTTACTCGTATGTGGATGTAGATAAGGAAGAAAAATGTAAGATAATTATTTGGAAACAAAGCTACAGATTATTATATGTATTTGCTTAACATTTTCCTTTAGGCCTTCAGTGAAGGGAAGGAAAAACGATTTGTGATCAACCATGAACGTGATAATTTTTTTTTTCATTCAATCGTTTAAATAGTAATTTATGGGAAAAAAATATCTGTTATAATGAGAACACTTCTCTTATTTTTTTAACTCGAGTGGCTTTTTTGATAGACAGTAACTTCGACTTGTATACAGCAGACTTCTTTCTATATTTTTGTATCCATTGTTATAGATTTTTGCAAATATTATATATTTTGTAATATTATTTGAGATAAGTGACGGATGAGTTACTGCCAATGAGGACTCAGCTGAACCGCTGCGAATATCTGGGAAAGCATTCACCGTCCTTCCGATCTGAATCACATACAAAGGGTGCAACAGTTGAACTTCAGGGACGATTCTAAATCGGTACTTATTTATAAAAGACTAGCTTTTGCCGCGGCTTCTTGCGCGTTGAATTCGAAGTAAAACAATTCCCCTTTCCTTATACCGTGAAAATTTCCAGCTATCTTTGGAATATCTAAATTCATATACTATATTTTACTTATTGCCTTTAAGAAATTTTGAATTGCAACGCGTGCCAAGCCGCGGACAAAAGCTAGTCTATATATTGGGTGAAATGAAATACTGCCAGGGGCGATTATGTTCATAAATAAGTGCCTGTGATAACTTATTCATTTGGATAAGGATTAAAATCATATTTATTAAAACACCTTCGCAAACAATGTTATTAGTTATTTAGTATAGTTATTTAAGAGCTATTTTGTTAACCATAAAAATTGTTATAGTGGGTTAACGTTAAAAGCTAGACATATGCTGTCGTGGACTTTTATTTAGAACTTTTAGATGGGAACAATTTTGTACTAGGTACATGATTTTTGAGTAACTTTCACCGTTTACTCAGCGCACGCAAGGAAACCTCTAAATTTTTCCGTTGTCGCAATATTTTTTGCTGCTGCTCCTCCCCTATTCATCTTAGCGTGAGCGTGTTATATAGTATTCCTCGATAAATGAGCTATCCAATACTGAAAGAATTTTTCAAATCGGACCTGTAGTTCCTGAGATTAGCGCGTTCAAACAATCAAACAAACAAACTCTTCAGCTTTATATTATTAGTATAGATTCAACTGAGATGAATGTTTACTAAATATGTATAATTGATTTATAGGCCCATATTATTGTAAAGGCGTTTTTAAACAATAAAAAAATAGGCATTAAAATGCCATTAAATTGTTATGTTAATCAGCTGTGTGATTACCACAGGCTTTTAATTGCCTCTTTTGAAATGAGATAGCCATGAGTGAAATTGTCCCATTTATTATTATTATAATATTATTATAGCTCATTGTACAACTTGAAAATATATTTTAAGTGAAACCTTTTTTTTCACATCATACTTGATTTATTAATTTACTTATTGAAAATATTCTGGAAAAATTTAATTTTTGTTTTTTGAAAATAGCTTTTAAATAATCTGCTTGTATTATAATATATTCCATTATTTACGATATGCCTATTTTATTACGACTATAAGTATTATGTTAATTAGCAGTAACTAATTACAAATAAAATGTCTCACTATATATTATTTAATAAAAAAACCTATGCTGTCCATTGTGTTTGAACAGTAAGCAGATACTTGGAGTGTTATCCATATTGAAATCTTTGTTGGATTAAACCGATAATTGACAAAATTTATCAGCTGAGCGCGTACTGAGGCAACCCGTAGGTCGCGTTACACATATTATTAATACATATTGTAGTGTGCAGCGCAGCCGCTGCGCCTGTGTGCGTGTAGGACTCATATTCGAGCGCGAACGCAGCGCACCCGCGGCTCGCGTGAGAATCATAACGTGAACGCGACTAACTTGTTTCGATGCCGTCAGCGCATATGTTGGTAGTACATTGTGTGCGATTGTAAATTGCACTAATTGGGCATGGCGGTCTCTTCTGACAAAACAGTGGGTTCATCAATTATTGCCCCAGTGGTCAAGTTATACAACGACCGCGCGTTCACCTAGTGAATTAAGAAGCTGTGTTACGATTCAGTACAACTATTACGCATGCGAAACTCCGCTAATGCTCGATGCATTATGCACGTTGCAGATGTGCGCGTGTGTGTGTGAAGTGTTCAAAATAGCTAGAAAGGGGTTCGACGCAATGATCTCTATTGTAAGTGCAGTTATTGACAAAATAAACAAAATGTGAATAAGGTATATCGTTGATGTTTTGAGGTTATGTTTAGTATGAGGAAACGTAGCGAGTAATCTACTTATAATATGAGTGTGTAATATTGTACAATGTACGTACTCTGCATAAATTAATTCAGTATGCCCTTTGATTATTTTGCCCTGATAGTAGACAGAAACTATAGGTTTAAATAACATTATTTGTTGGCGGCTAACCAAAGAATCTGGAGGTGAAATAGATTAGTACTTTTAGTTATTTGTGGTGTTTTACGTTTTTGGTGTAGATACTGGAAACTAGTAATTACGAACTGTTAAACGTAAAATAACGTAACATAAAACCATAGAATGAGAGGGGAGAAATAAATATATGTTAACCTATTTCTCAGTAAGCATGGTTAAGGCTCACCTTGTCATATTATATTTTTACTAATTTTAATAGTTTCATATTCAAACACATTAACAGGACAGGACGCGCTAACCTCTAATAATTTATTAAGTACATCTAAACAATTAAATTAATAAGTTTCGTATTGAGGTGAGTCCGGGACATTTTTTACGTACTATGTGATTATACATATATACATAACTGTCAATGTACTCTTCGGAGGAAAAATAATAAAACGCTTATATAATAGGATCGGTGGTCTAAAATACAAAACCATTTTATGATGTAATGATGACACTAATACTAACACTAACCTAATTTAACAACATAATTATTATTGTGACTTGTCTTTCGTCTGCGACTTCGCTACTTCCATTTCGATTTCAGTATTTTTTATTTCGACCATTTGAATTCATCTTTTGTTTCAATAGCCTAGTTGGTTGATATAAAATACCAAATTGCATATTGCAAAAGTTTAAACATTTCTGATAACTATGTAGTTCAAATCAGAGCATGTCCTACTTTTTATGTTAAGAAGGTAAATACAGCGTTAATTTATAAATAAATATGCTAACGTGTATTATAAGTAAAATTCGTCGTAATATTTTCTACTAAATGCAGGAACATATTTATATTGTTCCAATTTTAAGCATTCCTTTACGATCTTTACCTCAACCTTTCTCTCCTGTATTCTCGACTGACTTGGAAACGGCACGTCGCAATTGCATATAGATTTGGCAGTGGTTTTACGCCCGGCCGTTTGCCTGACGTCAACCTCACTCACCTCCCGCTATTGATGACTACATCATCATCGCCTTTTTTTCGTTCAATTTTGTTTTTATCACTATTTATCATCATAGTGTATTAACCTCAACGTTTATATCGGACTGTTAAGCTATTTCTTAGAAGGACTATGGTAATAAACATAGACAGTCACACTGGCCACATATAGATTGGCAGACGTCACTTAGAGGAACGTTATACTTTTTTATATTTCCTTTGTATATAGTAAACGCGTATCATAAAGTATTCTATTTTGTAGTTTCGGTTCATATTGATTGTAATGTAGATAGGTACCTAAATCAATATGATTAGTTTAAAAAACAAATTCGTATTGTGATAGCATTATAAATCTAGAAAAGAGTGTCGTTAAAAATTCAGTGCGTTTACGTAAATATCGAGTAGCATCGAGAAATTTGAGTTAATTAGGATTTCCTCTGGATTGTTGACGACTATTGCAAGTTAATTAAAAGGATATTTGAAATGAAGAGTTAAATGTAGAATTAAAAATGTTACAACTGGTATTGTTATATACGTGAATGTTTTAATACGAGTAATGTTCAGTGAGATAAGGCGTGACTGCAACGCGAAATTGTTGGGAGCATACTGTTCTGGTGACATACCTATTAAAATTATTATCTATAAAGTTCATCGAGACTTTCAACTAATTATAATAATATATAAAGAATTTATGAAAAATATTTATCAATATTTAAGGCGAACCATTTCACATATTTTTTCCAATTTATGGGACCCTAGTGTTTTAATTTAGTGCTATATTACGATGGTGATCATTTCTATAGATATTTTAGTCACCGAATCAAAGGGTACTACCTAATATAATCAATATAATAATGAAATTAATAAACAAACCACGTTCATATTATTTTTGTAGATTTAAGGGTACCGATATTAACTTACAAATAAAATCTTGTTATTCCGAAAACGCAGAGCGAGCCATTTCAATGTGTGTTGCACACTTGAAATTGGTGTCGCGTTTCCCTCGTTGTTACTTATAATCTACAATATAAAAAGTACTATCATTAACAACTGACTCATATTATTAGTATATCATTAGATATTGCAATGTTTATTTACAAATAAGGCATTCATATTACTATCTGACTGACAATGCTAGGAACAGGAACAAAATTTCAATTGTGTATTATATTTTTCAATTTCATACATTTTGTTCCAAAAATATGTAAGTAATTGATATTTTCTTTTGCCAATTTTTAATAAGAGCAATTTTGATTTATGCACTTAGTATAGATACATGATTTTTCCGTTAACAAAAGCTCAATCGCCACTATAAATGTTAAATTTTTTGCCTATTAAGTTTTAAATAGTGATAAGTAGGTAAGCTAAAGTGCGCATCATTGTATTTAAAAGTGTGGACGTAAACTATGTATGTTGAAATAAAAATTACGTAAACGTTTCGAGATGGTTACTCTTTCTGTAATAAGTTGAATTCAATTAGTTTTTGTACGAAAATATGGAGAAAGTATGTGTTAATGTTCCTTTTTTTTTATGATATGGAAGTAGAAGACGAGCATGCAGTCCACCTGATAGTAAGTGGCTACTGCCGCCCCTGGACATTTGTAATCGACCCCGGCCCAGCTTCGCTTCC
>DWQT01000680.1:0-20593 GCA_018244895.1 Myscelus amystis hages | reverse complement strand
CCAGATATACGAGTATGTGTATATACAGATGTATGCATTGTCAGGGCGCAAGTGTAGTCTATAAACGCACCCGAACCGTGTGTCTGGTTGTTTATCGTACGTATTGCAGTCACAAAATGTTAAGATGTATATTACTCATTATTTATTCTGAAGACAGTGTTGCAGAAAGGTTTTTACGCGTTCTATTCAAATTGGTGCGTCCAATTATGATGTCGAGGGCGTATTCTGTGCGCTCGGATGAGGCGGGGCGAACTGGGTCGAAAATGTACGGTTATTTGAACAGCGAAACATAATGTACGAAACTAATTGAGATAATAAAACCGACAGGAAATAAATTATAGGTATTTACGTATTTTCGCGAACGTTGTAGCCATGCGTTTAAGATCCTCTTATCGGATAATCTCTTACAATTTTGTCCACTTTTGATCCTTGGAACGGGTGTACATGTGATTTTTTTTTACCGCGAATATAGTACTTAAATATTTCCTGCACGTTTTAATAAGACGTATTTATCTATCGACATTTTACAATTTCATTTGTTCGCCCGCTGTTCAAAGGGCAAATTGTGCGTGTGCTCGCTCCAAGAAGTTCGTCAGTCGCCGGGACGATTCGTCTGATGTATAAAATGTATTTGTATAGACCTCGGCTTTAACACTACGGGATTCTGTATATAGACGGTTACATGTACTATAAATATTTGTAATTACCTATTTATAATTATGAAGTATGCCTTACCTTAGGATGTAATTATTTAAGTTAGTTTAGTGTTTCGGTTTTTTGTACAAACAAATATTATTACGACGATGATGTAGTTTGGTATCGAGAGTCGGGAATTTCGACACGAAGAAGGCTGTGTGAAAAGCATTTTACCCGACTTCGGCGAGGGGCGCCGCGCCGTCCTCGCGCGCCAGGGGAACAACAACAGATAATACAATACTTTAGGTTTTCCTTTTAATTCGAGAGAGATCTGTCAGTTTACGAGCGGTTCGTAAATGTAGTCGGGCAATAGATTTGAATAAGAATGGCGGTACGTCGCGACGAGCGCTGCGTCGCCGTTCTACGAGTAGATAGATGTAAATCTTAAACCGAGTTATAAACTTTGTGCCTTGTGTTGTATTCAAATGTAATATATAAATAGAATTCAAAGTCTATTTAGGGTAATACAGTCAATTTCGCCGGCCTATACGAGTAAGTATATACATTATTTATGTAACCTACGTATGTATTGTGAATTACGTTAATGAGCTCGAATTGAAGAGTATCGCTGGACAAAGTGAGTCGACGACAATAAGCCGGCCAATCTAGTCTGTGCCGCCGCCCCGCCGCCCCGCCGCCCCGCCGCGGCGCCGCCCAGCGGTGGCTCGCCTTAGCTACTGCTGTTCACATTTGGTCCACTGGATGTACAGATTTTTCCATGCCCCTTAACATGTTCGTACAACTGTTTCAAAATTGTTTTTAACCGAAATGTCTATTTATTTTCGGATGCTGTTTTTATAGTAGTGATTTTCAGTTACGTTGACACTTCTCTGAATAGTCATATAAATTTGTCTATTTATTGCGTTGTTTAAATAAGAAATATTATAGTTGTAAACAAATACCTATCACGTAGGACCGCGCACGAGTCCCACCCGCCGGTCGTCTGCAGGTTACAATATTTATTTTAAAAAATCCCTGATGTTATGAATTTATTTTGGTACTTGCAATTTTATTTTAATCAGACTTTATTAGCGCGATCAAATCGCTTCACGACTATGTGAACTGTTGTATACTCTGTGGCTAATATTTGCTTATCTATTTCTAATCTGTCAAGTTGTTTGTGCAATAGTTCAGTCCCCCGACAACCGACAAACATCGCCGCGATGTACGTACAAACTGCAACTTATACCATGTATCCACCACTCTTTGTATAACGTATTTATTCTGGATTTTGTATTATATACCGCTGTTTAGTCATTGAATTAGACTGATTTAGCGCCTTATTAAACCTAACATATTTTGACAATGTATATAAAATGTATTCGTATTTCTGTTTTTACAGATAATAATTAATGCGTTATTTGGCCAGTACCTAGTAGACACTTTTTTAAAATTAAGAAGTACTGCTGTAATCAATATTTTTGTTTTTATATTTTAAATTAACTTTTACATAAAGCTTTTTTGTTATTGGATTCCTGCGAGTTTTCCTGCATACAGGTTATAGTGACCAGGTTTAAATTTGATATACATTGTAAAGATATGTAGAAAGCTATAATTAATAAATATATATTGTAGATAGCGACAGTTCTCCATGATTCGCCGACTAATCGTTAAGTTGTGAGTCTGACTGAGACGGATGAGATTAGGTTACTATAAATTATGAATAAAGAAAGAGAATATTTTTAAATTTCCGCCGTTTATTTTCACCCTGGCTCCTACCTTTATTTACAAAGACTTTGTTAACAAATATATTTCACACAAGACAATATTTACATTACAGACATGTATTTCTATTAATAAATTATGTTTGTTTATTCTAATTTCTTTAATGTAGTATTTGGCACGAGAATACATGATACTCCGCAAGCTGAAAAATAAAAGGAATTGTCAAAAATCAACGGTTTAACTTGATAATTTTATACAATGCCATCTAGCGGAATACATAAATACTAAGGTAGCAATTTAAAATAATGTTCAGGTCAGAATAGTACGCTTGTCAGCCGCTAGATGGCCGTGAGCTATGAAATTCTCTTACCGGCTAATACGAGAGAGATGGTGATAAAAGGTGGTAAGCAACCGTAGTCTATAAGTGCAGGGAAAATGACGGTCCCAGATATCGTACCCAGTCTTCCGAACATTAGGAACGTAGCCATAGCCATTACTCTGTAGAAAAAATATCCATTACGTCTTTTAATTAATTTAAATTTAAATTAATTAACTGTTTGCGTTGATCGTATGCATGTTAACCTAGACACAACTTTTCCTCGGTACTCAGAAATACATCCAAATCGGGGAACTGTAGGTCATTGCAGTTTCTTTAAATAATGAACACATGATAATTGTACTGTATACCATCTTGTAGAGTATAAATTAAACTCCATTAGTATTATAAAACTCAGAAAACATTTACTGCTAGTTTCATCGCGAAGAAACTTGCCCACTCTAGAGTATGTTAAAAAAATAAAATGTTTTCTAAGTTGTGTAAAATCTGTCAGCTCATCTTGGTCTGCGTGGTAGACTATGAATTTCAACAATAAAATGGTTGCAAACTAAACATTGCTTCACGCAACAAGCATACCTCGTTGAACGTACAATACTTCAGCACCATTGAAGTGCGAGTAGTTCAAGTTGCAATGTTGCACCAACCTAAGGGAAGTCGGGAACAAGTCCACACAGATGCTGGACAGCGAGGCGCCGCATAGCGAGGTGAAGGCGAGCGCGGCGGTCACCATGGCGACCACCGCGAACGCGCCGTCGCCCAGCAGCGGCAGCAGGGCCACCACCGCCGCGCTGGTCACGCCACAGAACGCTGCCACCAGTTTCTTGCCACATCTGAGACATTATCTTCTAGTATCAATCTCTTAAACAGTTCTTTTAGCAGGCTATAATGCGTCTCGTTTCTATTGTAATTCAAAGTTATTTTCTTTAACGAGGCATAGGTAACTAACGTCAAATATTTCATAGATATTTGTCATCAGCTTAGCACGCAGCTCAAGATATAGTGGTCGCTATAAAAAGTCATCGAAAAGATCTACCAATATTCTTTTAAAATAAGAGAATACGGTACACTATGTGAAGACCTTACTTCTGTTATGCTAAGCATTTCACTCCATAGCTAGAAAGCAACTTTACAATTTTAATCGCGAATTAATACCTAATAGTGCTATGGCTGCAAGCATCAATCAACATTGGGTACAATTATTACGAAACAATGATTTTGAAAGCAAATAATAATCCAGTAAACTAGAAAGGAAATATGTCATTTATCGTTACCTATTAACCAAAGCGCCTCCGATCCCATAAGTAAGTACGGAGCCTGCGCCAACGATGGCGCTCTGCAGGTAAGTGAGCATGTCGGTTTCTATGGGGGTGCAGGCTGCGTCCACGGCGTCGGCGGCGGGGGGCGGCGCGATGGCCGAGCACAGGCTGACGTTTCCACCTGAGCCAATCATAGCCGCCAGTTGCGGGTACCAGAGGCGGATCGTGTTTGAGCTGAAACGGAATAATACAGTTCAGGCATTCAACAATGACATTCATTTATTTGTCATTCACGAATTTGTACGCCGTAAAAGGCAAAGTATGGATGAACTAATAATTCTGTAAAATCTTTAAATGTACCTATATTTGTGCAAATAAATTTCTTTGTCTTAGTCAATCTTATGTTTAAACGTGTATATAGAAAATAGTTTACTCATGGTTAGGTAGGTTAGTTAAGATGAAGAATTATAATTGAGCCAATATACCAATTTGTTATAACTTATTTTAACTTATTTAGGTATCTCTTACCCAAACATACAACCGAGGTGTATAAAACAGATCAGGATTAACCACTTGAGGTGAGGAGGCTTGAACAGCGGCGCCAGCTGAGCGCAGCCGCCTTTCAAGGCCTCCATTCCCCGCCCTTGCTGCTCTGATTTCTCGGCGACTAATCTTGTCACCTTCAATAGAAAATTTGGAATCTTTTACATAGGTTAAGAGTATTTAATGGCTTATCCGATAATTACCGTGTGTCTACAAATTATTGTTCTTAAAAATTAATGCACAAATATTTTATTAACTTTCTACTGATACTGTCTGTCAATTATTCAGGGTCGTTCAGATTAGAAAGTAACTTACCGGATAATTTTCAGCCGGTTGGCCGGTATTCAGTCTGTATATGGTCCGAAAGATGTTCAGGGCTTCCTCGTTCCTGCCGCGGGACATGAGGAACTTGGGGCTTTCGGGGAGACACAGGAAGGTGGCCCCGGTGAGGAGCGGCACCAGCGCCGTCGTCAGCAGGAACAGGTTCCATGAATGTATCACTATGAAATGATATACATGTCATGTAAAAGCAAATGATTCCTGGAATATCACACATAATGAAAACAAGTTAGATATACGATACACATAATACATGGCATTTTTAAATGTAAATTTTTATGTGTAAACATTTTACATCGTTACGGTAAAGTGTCGATGTTAATAATTCTGTCGAATTTTTAAATGTACGTAAACAAACGTCACAAAATCCTTTCGAGCAATAACGAGTCAATGCTCAGCAATGAAGGCTTAGCTTAAGTAAAGGCATTGACTTACCAATTTTATTCCCGAATAGAAGAAACTGCCAGTCTTTGGTGAGAATGGCCCAGGCTAATAGCGGCAGCGTGGTGTTGGCGAAGGTGTAGAAGAGGCTCGTCAACAAGATGACCCGCGCGCGCAGCTCTGTGCGGTGCAGCTCTGCCAAGTACGAGATCAGTACTGCGAAGGGCCCGTTGAATCTGGAACATGTTCATTCATTATGATAATTCTAGTCCTTTGAGTTTCGCCAGAGAAACTCAATCCAAAGATGTTCAATATCGATGTTTCCTAATCGTGTTCGATTTTTAAAATATAAATTTGAAATATGTCGACAGATTAATTATGGTGTCGATTCAAAATATTCAATGTAAACGTTGTAATTTTGCCACATATCAGCAAAAAGACAAGTCGCCCTCCTACCAGGTGATCTGATGGTCTGAAGACGAAACCACTAGATTTTGAAGGATCAGGACCGGGTGGATTAATATCGGTTAGAGAAGGTCCAGCAACTGATTCTAAAGAACGATAGATGAGATCGTTGAAGGGAGGGGCGACACTAAAATATCTTCAATATATCCCTTACAAATCAATACGTACAGAAAGCCGGACGTGAACCTCGTGATGAGAAGCATGGTGAAGTTCTGGCTCATTGCAGCTGTTATCTCCACCAAGCCTGACCCGAGGAATCCCCAGATCAGGATGCGCTTGCGGCCCAATGTATCCGACAGAAAGCCCCACACCATGGCTGACGAGATCATACCTGGACAAGAAAAATAATACAGGAAGGTTTTATTCATAGCCGATTCATCGATATATTGACTCATTACGATATCTCTGGAACCAGAAGACCTAGAGACTTGAAATTTGGTAGGAGTATTCCTTTCGGCGAGTAGAGGTCAGCTAAGAACGCATTTTACGAAATTCCACCTGCAAGGGGGGTTGCGGGGGTGTTAATTATAATTAATACAGCAAAGCAACGTTAGCCGGGTCAGCGAGTAAAAAATATCCAACGCTGCTGACTTATGGATTTTCAGCAGTGTTTAGTGTAGTATTGAAGTAGTCATTACTACTTTGTGTGTATTATTCTTAGAATTTTGGGTATCGTTATGAGAAACAAACAATACCGGTGGCACTTGTTTGCTACGAGTAAATATACACAAGCGGGAACAAACTTATCTATCAGTAAACACTATCTGATTCGTCTTTTAGTCTCGGTATGAGGCACCTGTGTAGTTTCTGCACAAATATTGTTCGGCAGAATAGTCGCGTAATCTCTCATGGGGAAATATTCTCAAAATCGCGATTATCGCGAAAGATTGAAACTGTGCTAGGTAGACTACCTACACAACAGATGGTGATAATAAAAAGCTTTATTCCTTCAGAAAAAGAGGATAAATTATAATAAAATGAATCAAACGCGCAAATGCCATCAATCAATCAACGATCCAGTCCATTAATCATTAATTAATACCCGTGGCGTACGTCTGCAGAGGACGGAACATAGGCACATTTATTATGGGTCATATTCATATCATTGTCCGTATCGTGTTATTTATAGTCGCAATGTTATATGTATGACTTGCGCAAAAAGAATAGTCTTTAATATGCCAGTAAATATTTTAGCGTAAATAATATCGCTAGTTAAATATTTATTTCGGCTATCCTTATCGTGTTCTAGGAGGAGAATTACTTTGACGAGTAAGACTGTGTACACACGAACAGTGGTGTGCATAATATGTAAATGTTTATGATCAAGATTTAGACCGCGCTTTATTTTGCAGTGAATATCCTTACCGCGATGAAGCAAAGCGGTCGCACCCCTGATGCATAAAAGTAACAAACGTTGTACAAGGTACAACCTTCCTAGTTTATGTGTCGTATTGTATACATTTCCACAGGACCCCTTGCCCATTTGCCTTCGATTTATAAAATAATAAACGTTAAAGAGAATATATCTACACAGGAGATGTTGCGTATGCAAACAATTGTAAAGTAGGCATGACCCACTATATTTGTTAAAATAGACACGTGTTCGATTCGAAAAGAGAATGTAATTAGAATACAAACAGATTAGACTAAAATCATGGTTCAAAATTTAAAATACCCTGACCTGAACCGTCCTTGTGGACGCATCTTTACATGTTCGTCATATGGCATAACATTCTTCGTCATATTTCGTAGCAATATTATCAGTTTGGTGATCGAGATTAAGCTGTCCACTGGCAGTCAGCTTTTACAAGATACGCATCTTTAAAAAAACTGTCCGATTTCTTTAAATAGATACTGTGACAGCCTTAGCTTAGGTTTATATGGGGTTCCAGTGGGGGGTTAGGGGGGCGTTATTAACATTGTAATATCATTTGTAATGACAGAAATCATCGCAAAGAAACCTGCGTACCTTGGACTTCTTCATAATGTTTCCTGCATAACTTTTCAGAGTGGAACAATCAACACATTAATGGTAGTATAACAAAACTGGAAAGCTTATAAAGATGATAATATGGTAACTGACCCCCATAAGTGATGGCATTGAGAGTGCCCATGTCGAGCAACCGCAGCTGCATGTCGCACTGCGCGCGCGTGAAGATGTACGAGGTGGCGCTGGTGACGGAGACGGCGCTCCAGAAGGCCGGCAGCGTGCACAGCATCAGCGCCAAGTTGAACCGCCCGTAGCCCGTCGCGGCGATCGCTGTTTCGAAGTCCGCTTCGGGCTCTGCAACACCATCATATTGTTTTGATCATCGCTAAACCTTTGAATTCATATCCAAATTGTTGAAAAAAAAAAAGAAACACTAAAATCTTCTATCTCTCCGCGGGAGGGCCGGCGACCTGTAATACAGGTTTCTCTTTACCCATGTCAGGCACCAGGCTCTCACAAAGTTAGGTCCTACATTTAAATTAACTATTGTATTAATATTTCTGTGTACCTTGTGAGAGAAAATAAATGATTTAGTATTATTTTTCATATGTTTTGTTCTGTCCTTTTTACGACACACATAGATCTTATAAATTACTAGCTTTTACCTGCGGCTTCGCGCTCGTTTAATTCGTAGTAAAACAATTCCCCTTTCCCTATACTGTGAAATTACCTGCTATCCTTGAAATATCGAATTCATATACTTCATTTTTACTTATTGCTATTATGAAATTCTGAATAGCAACGCATACGAAGCCGCGCGCAAAAGCTAGTATAGCCTATAGCTTTCCTCGATAAATGAGCATGCTAACACTGAAAGAATTTTACAAATCGGACCAATATTTCCTGAGATTAGCGCCTTCAAACAAAAAATCTCTTCAGCTTTATATTATATATTGGTATAGATATAATAAGACTATGTCTATCTTGCATGTATTTCAATGGTGCTATTCTATTTCTATTATTACAATAAAAGATATGACAAATAGAAAATCTTTTATTTATTTGTGATAACGCCAGTTTCTACTTTGTAAGTACGGTTCCATAACGAATTGTACCTACATCAATCTCTATGGCAACGCGTTTCTAAATCTTATTAGGTTGGTATTCCACGAGATAATGAGATCGGAAAATCAATTCACCATAATATCATCTTAGTTAATGCTACGTAGTCTTTTCTAGAATAAATAGTGTCCTTAAATACCTCAGTTCTCCAGACAAACAACTCTGAACACTGTTTTAATAGTTTATTTTATGTTTCAACTCCTCCCCTCCATTTTAGTACGCATTCTTTCGGGTGCGAGCGTGAAGGTCGGAAAATTGTCCGCATATACGCAAGGGCCGATGGCGTGGCTTTACGAGCTATAAAACAAAGTGACATTACCCGTCCAGAGGAGCGCGGGAGTGGGCAGGTAGCCAACATTCGGGATATAACCAGACCGGTCTGTGACGTGGTTCGGATTGACCGCGAATTGTAGAAAGATATTTCGCGTAAAGTGAAAACATTTTGCCCAATGTTGTTTATATTGTTACTGAAATTTTCTGAGCTTCTGCTGATGATAGTCAAGTATTGCATCTTCGCAGACTGTTTATCAGCTGTTAAAACCCTTTGCCATAGCGTTTTCTGAATATCAAGGGAACCTTTGATGTTTATATGGATTCCATAAAACGCGTAGAAATCCTATGCGATTTTTAATAATTAATTAATATGCAATGGATACGTATGTATATAGTTTTTCCTATTCAATTTCTTTCAGTTAACTTCCAGAGGGTTCAGTGATCTGGCGTATGTCCAGAATTTCAGTTATAAGCAGACTGCTGTGAGACGTACGTTGTTCTGATCACATTCATGATATTATTGGAATGGCTTGAAGAGGCACACTTAGCGAGGACGGTACCGGCAAAGTGCCTTACCTAAGTAAAAGTTATTAATTTGAAACAATCGTTAACAAAGCATTATTTATATAACCGGTAGGTACTGATAGTGGAAGAAATTCGTGATTGCGAAGTGCGCAGCTGGGCCGAATGACGTACTGCCATTTCTTTACCCTTATCGCCATTTCAGTTAATTATTAATTGTATTATCGGTCACGAAATCACTAATAACTTTACTTTGCAATAAAAGTATAAATTATCGTCACGTCTGTGTCCTAGGGGAGTAGATGCAGGCTATTTGTGATACTGAGGAACTTCTTTCGCTTTACCCTTGTCGTCAAAGTGGTCTTAGGCACTCAAACTATTAGCTCGAGTTGGTGAAACAATAATGTACTTTGTCATTTATTAATCCATGTACTAGTAACTACGTATATAAAAATAATTATTTACGTACTGATTTGTCATCGGTACAGAAGTTACGCACGTGAATTTTTGGTAATGGCTTCCATTTATGACGTAAGCAGCTAAAAATAGACGTAATATCACGCCTGTAATCCCCGAAGGGGTACGCAGAGGAGTGTATCACACCCCCACATTTCACCAGTTAAGTTTAAGTCCTACAATGGACGTGGAAAAATAGACGTTTTTAGAAATGCCACTGGCATACGTTTGGCAAACGGGTGGCAAAGTTACATACGTTTGTGTTAGTTTTTTCAATTAATGCGAAATGTATTTATTATTATATGATAATAAGACGGGTACTTGCTCATTAGTTACTGTATTCAATCTACGATATATTACTTTGAAATGGCTGGAATAAGCTAAAATAAAAGGTTGCCAGAATTGATCTCTAAATTAGGTAGTTCAATTTTTCTCAGCTACCAAACACAGCCGACCGAATTACTATCTTATTTATAGAGAAGAGGTCAGTTCTACACATTTAAGTATTTCGAAATATGGCAATGAATCTTGTAAATGAGAAGAGACAAGGAAACCTTGCTAACCTTGACCTAAAATAAATGCGCATATTCGGGGATAACTGATCTTTTCAATTAGTTGTTGTTAGGGATTTAGAAAAGAACAACTGAATTTTGCACTTGAGCAATTGAAGCTTGAGCTTTTTGTTTTTCCTTTAAAGACTTTAACGTCTGACGCTAATAGATTTGAAAATTGAATATTTTATATGACAGCGATGATATGATGAAAATATTGTCTAGACCTGCCCCAAATCAACATCGGTTATATCTTTCAAAGGATCGCGGGTGAAATCGCGGGGCATAGACAGTTTAACATAACTGTTACTAACATTGATCTGTTATTACTAGATAAAACTGGAAACAGTAACACACGCGAAAGTATCCAGTAACAAATAGTGGACGGAAAGAAAGCGGGTTATGGTACCTTGTGCCAGTTTCTCCAAATTGCTGGAGGACAGGCCGGTGACCTTATACAGGTGGTCGTGCGGGATCTCCTCCCTCGCGGCCGAGGCCTCCACGTCCGTTTTACTGTGCACCATCTTTACTCAAAAACCGTACGTCCATATAGAAGTTGTGCAACGTTAGCCGACTTGCCAGCATTCTCGCGGTACTGTAGTCCTAATGAGGTAATACCGTGCGATGCGATGTTATATACGTGGAACCGAGCGCGTATCTCTAAAGTTTGCTCGGGGATCAGATCGTTCGACAAACAACCTTCCAGTGTTCCTCCGGATGGTATCTTCGGCAAATATCGACCCGCCTCGAAAATAGATGTTGCAGTTTGCGAGGGAAACTTATAAATACTGATCAAATACTGCAATCACCTCATTCTGTTTGCGTTAGATCGTTTTCGTGACGGCTGTTGTCGTGCTCGTTAGGTTTGGTGTCGTGAAGAGTTGTCACGTTCGGTGGCTGTGTCTGAACAGTTGTCGAAGCCCGTGTCGGTGCCCGGCCGCGGGCGCCACCGCGCGATGGGCGTGCCGCAGTAATTGCAAACAAGTGTCGTTATCGCTGACGTCAAACCCTATCAAATATTGATTTAGACTGCTACCTGTATTACATATATACGTTTCTAATAAGACAATATTATCGTGGCAGCCACTTTCTTCCGTATTTTGAGGATTTGAAAATTTTCCAATACATGTATTCTCAATCTGTTGTTGTTTCAAGAAGGTTTTGTATACCATTGCTTAGACAATAATCTAAATGGTAGATATTTATTAATATACCCTCCGATCTTTCATACGTAAACAAAAGTATGAGGGCTTGGCTGTAAATATAATAAACAAAAGTAAATAAACCAAATTGCTCATTCAGTGTAAAAATATCTCAATTATAGCATAAGACAAAGAAAAAATCTCGTAATAATAATAAATAAAACAAACTTGTAGTGAAAATTCATTAAAAAAAATATTTTATTATACAAAACGTCGGTAAACGTCTGTCTAGAGCCCGCAAAGAGATGGACAAACTTGACCATGACCACTAGTTCATATAGTTCCCAGTTGGTGATAAGCGGACATTCACCCGCCTCCGAATACGCAATATCTGTGAAATGCACCGCGCGACCGCTAGTTGCAATGGACTTATTTGTTTTTACTATACTCGTATCTCTTGAATTAAAGACATTCTTACTTTACGTGGAAACTTCGTCAACATTCTTGCATTACTGCACGATCATGGTGTCGTACTGATCAAAAGAAAACATATTGCACAGTGGTAGACTGCACTCTCCTTCTCGGGCGTCGGGGGTTTGAACCTGGGATGCACTTTGGACTAGATAAAAATATATGCATTTTATGATAAATTATCATATAATATAAATTGTACACCTTAAAATTCTGCATAATAATCTTTAAGGAGTGTTAAGACTAGGAGGAGGACTGGCTTGAAATTCGTTTCAAATAAGAAAAAGCATTGGTTTTTACAAAGCCGAGCACAAATTTGGAGGTTTATATACAGTTTTATTGAACGACTTTATTTAGTCGGATTACTTTGCTAGATAATATGTAAATGCGTATTACGAGTATATCGTAGTTATATGCGACCATGGATGGAAAGACATCTTTGTTACCCTTGGTGATTTTTCTCTGTCCTCTACGTCTTTGTCCCTTATATTTTATGATTCGTTATTGCTGACATCTCCTTTAAAACCCCTATTAGTTAAAACAATATATGATGAGTTCAACAAATTAACGGTTACATGTATAGATATATGATATTTTCTGGTTTATAATACATATTTTTAAGAATAACAGTTAATTTGGCCTAGGTACTATATTAATACAGTTTATTAATATTTAATTAAATGATACTAAAATGCTTGTTGTATAACAAATGGATTTTTTTCAGATTCAAATTGTTTTAGTGATTGTAACGTAACTTACACTACATGAAGTCCTTTATTTTCATGGCCGTCATTTATCGGCTTTGAGCTCTCGTGAGCTTAAGGTAGGCTGGAAGTAAATAGTCGGAGGGAAAAACTCTTACCATCCGAAAAAGAAAAAAAAATATGCCATATTGCAAAAAGAATTTTGTCTAAATTTTATGATCATTAATTTTGTAAATTACATTTTAAGTATAACATAAATAGCTTCTGTTGACACACTTGAGACAGAAGCCTGCTACGATGGCCCGGCAATGGCTTATAATAGACGATATGAACTTTGTACCCTCCTTTCTAATAGAATAAACTTTGGCCTGAAGATCAAAGTCCATTGTTATAGGGTTGGCAACTTGAACAATCTTTTAGCAATTAGAAATTTGGCAATTACGTAACCCTGTTGCGATTTACTTTCCGACGCACGTTTTGAATTTGGTTATGGTAAGTACCATGGACTATCCATAATGTGAAACAATATCAAGCGGACCATCAAATGATAATCCCAATCCGTCGGTACTATCCAAGATCGGTTGCAAATGATATAGTCATTGACAGTACACTTTGTCTTCGTTTCAAAGCTGCACAGAAAGGCACCTCAGCGTCGAGACTAGTTTGCGATAGTATCGTTTACTAAACCTCTTTTAAACCTATCTATCGAACCTTATGAGGTTTTAACTATTTGTTGAAGCTTATGAACAATTTATACATACATAAATATAAAGCGAGACTGTCAGTTTGCAACAAAAGTGTATTTATAACACTGACAACATTATACAAAATGCAAAATATATTGGAATTATTATGGTCTCAATAGGGTTTATAAATATTTAATTGTTCTCTCTATAGCTGAATGATTTTTTAATAGTCATCAAGGTTGCTAAAATTGGACAGCCCTCCGGCTACAGCAGTACATTCATGAGTGGACGGAAGTCGGATAAGTGTTGATTGAAATCCATCACGCTTCTGCCACGTGGACAGCGTGACGCGGGCTGCTCGTATGAAATATGGTTCATCATCACACTGCTGTGCTGTTGACTGTGAATGTTGGAAATTCATATAAATTATTATTGCTCAACCGTCGTCGAGTCTTTAAAAGTACAACAATTGATGTCTGTACCCGATTAAGCGACTAAGTTGTGGAGGTCGTATGGTGGTGCCTTCTTGCGTGCGATAATGTAACTACGAGCTAAAATTATCAAACGGCATACCGTCTTTTTAAAATTGCGAATGGAAATATGATAAATATTAATGCAACGCGAAGTAATACCCTTAAAAAGGTTTTCAAGTAAATGGGGACCCACATGGTTGGTTCATTCAGCGCCAGCCGTAGAATAGTATGTCATTAAATTTAAAAAAAAGTCAATGATTTCAGGCATTCCAAGATTCCAACTTATTCCTTAACTACAGCATCTTCTAGCAACCCAAGGTATTTGCACGGCTTTGGTCACCGCTATAAATATAATCAACGTTGAGGACAACTAGTGGTCACCATCATCAATAAACCCACCACACCTTGGGACACGAAGATAAATCCAAAAATATATTTCGCCATGGACTGACCTTCCTGGCGAATTTAATCAGGGAAAACCACGGGCAGGGTGGAGTTACGCGCCGCTGCTTGTAGGGTTGGCGCGTACTGTCTGTATGGACATGAGTACAATATCGGGCAGTTGCTGGCCGTTTGGGTTGATTATAACGTTAAAAGTTACGTTTATCTAATTCTAGATAATAAAATCGTTAGTTTTATGAACTGAAATTTCCACCGTTCTAAATGCACAAATGAATATTTCGTTTCTATCTTCTCAATAAAATAAATATAAATTGTGTGAAAGAGAATTTTGCGCTTGGAACCAGGAATTGGATTGGGGTGGTTTATATGAAGGAAAGGTGCAATAGTCGACCCTACGGGCGCCCCCCCCCCCCCCCGCGAAGGTCACGGTAATGCCTGGCGAGTCAACAGCCGTGTGTACTCATCATTATAGCCTCACCTCCGCTTTATTTACCCGCCACGCCGTAGCCCATGCGGGCGCTCAAGGTCAAAGTCTTATAAAGGCTGCAGTGATATGGCTGTAGGTATGTATCGCTGAGACCATAGCAACGAAAGCTATCAAGTATGTTATGATATCTATACTAATACATGAAATTTGAGTTTCTGTTTGTAATATTAAAATAATCGCTTTTTACTAAATACATATGTATGTATATATGTAATATTATTTCAGGTTACTAGGTTTTTAAATTTATAGTTTACTAGCTGTCCCTGCTAACGTTGCTTAATGGTTTCTAGACGTTGATTTAATATTTGACACTGCGATGGTAGCGCAGTCTATCTGTTCTAAAACGAACACATTCTAAAATCAAAAACTACTTAGAAATTAAAATTTAATTAAAAAAACACTTTCCAGTGGACCTAATTGTGACTCTAAAACATTCTCAAGTCCCCTTTAAAACAGACAAAAATTTTCATCAATGTCGATCCAGTCGTCCACCTCATCATCACCTTACAGAATATGGTGGACAACTCTTAGGTGTGCAGGTTTCCTTCACCGATTTATCATTCCATTTATTTCTTGTACATTCGGCAGTATTGAACCCCGTCCCCTGCCGACACCACCGTGGACGGAGGCTGCAATACAAACCACTAGGCCGTCAGTGCTCCCTCCTCAATATACCCTTCATATACATAAATAGTACACAATAAAATATATTTTTATTATACATGCATCATTACTTTGATGTTTATTACATGTATGCTACACCCTAACACTAAGATGAATATAACCCTTATCATTATTATGGTAGAATGGTTGCTCTTCTTTACTAAGATTTCTGTATTTAAATAACGGATAGACATCAATTTTAAGAAAACAATAGTAAACATTGACACTGGCCATTTAACATCAAGCAATGTATGCAGGTTCTATATTAGGTTTTTAAATCTATTTTTAAACTGGTCTGAGGATCTACGAGTATATCTTGGGATTGATAATAGACTGCCATATCTATAGACATTTAGCGGAACCGTTGACTATAACTACCAAAGTTCACTACGCTCATACAAATCCTGCGCTTTAGGGGTAAGAATTTGTGTAAGCATAGCGTATGTGGTTGCTAATTGCACTAACAATTGTACCTTTAAAACAACCACAATGTCACGACGATCAAAGTACTTCACGAAATCGAATTTTACCCACGTATTAATGGCGACGAAATAGGGACGCTCTAATTCTATGTACATATATCGGTACAGTTCAGTTTATTGGAATTTGTGTCTTAGTGGCATTAGGACACAACCCGACTAAAATAGTCTGGAACTTAGCTATTTACTACTCTAAGACTACTAATATAATATTGTTACTAAATTAATCGCCATACATCAGGTCTCGCATAAAAATTATGAACAAAACTTTATTAACTGCGAAAGAAATTGATTGGTCGAAATGAATCAACAAAATATTGTAATTCAGTATTTACTTCATTTATGATAGTGGCGTTAAAAAACACAATCAATAGTCATAAATTACATCGAAATTATTAATATATACATAATTGTCAAAAAAACTTTCAAGTTCACCTGGAACCGTCTGATATCTCCCTGCTATAGTTTTATCTTCAGAGTAATTAAGCTCCCGATATGTTATTGACGAATATCGACAATAACAAGCGGCGCGTGTCCAACACGGCACGCCGAGTGTATCGATAGTTCCCGGTTCCCTACCCTCCCGATGACAGTAGGTGTTTGTCGCTCCTCCGCGCCGGACGTCCCTTCATGCCGCCTCGGTACCGCTCGCGAGTCAAGCTGAAGTTTTAAAACAAATGGGATAAAAGATTAGAATAAAAAAAACAAAGACTAATATATTTTTTTAAAGGTGGCGTTCGTGGTTTTAAGTGATTTGGCATTAGTGTGATACTAGGTTGTAAGTTAGTCTTAAGTTTGGACTTAGTGTAATTAGTGGCCGATGAGTATGGAGGAACAAGCGGGTGAGACGTATTTTGTTTTTATATTGATAGTTATACTTACAACTTAATGAAGACACTAGTTAGTGGCTATTAAAAATATTTTCAATATTGTGGACCTGTTGAAAATATTACTCGTGCGTCAATTTATGTGAACGACGTAGCCACCAGTTGCGCTACGTCGCGCTACGCAACAGCACAACGCTTTTAAAGCTCTTTTGCCATAAAGAGAGCTTTTAAGTTACTAGTCGTAGACGCAGAAGTGTATGGCTTTGCTACGTCGAATATAAGTTACATATAAGAAAATGTTTTCCGTGGTCTCTCAGGAGTATTAATGCATATTTCAACATTTTAAATCCAAATTTTATTTCATGGTTATTTGTTAAAAAAGCTTTTCAAAATTTTGCATATAAGGTTCCTATTTATATTCATGTTAATTGTTAATAAACACTAATAAATATATATTTTATCAGTAAATTGAGTGAAAAACTCCTCATTAAATCGCGGAAAGATCTATAAAGAGTCGAAAATGTCATCTTTACTCGACATCGTGGCCGCGATGCAAGAAACTGGATGTAAATATTGTCATATTTCAACATTTATCGCGAGTACCCGTTATATAAATAATGGCAAAAAGTTGTTTTTAACAAGAACGAGATCAATAAAAACTAAATTTAAAAACAACGAATTGTAGGTACGCGTTTGCAAATTGCGCAAAATGTTTCGTAAAGAAATTTCTCACGAGTGTATTGACGATTACACGTATATTTTCGGAATGAAACGGTTTTCGTTGTGCGAATGAATTACTACGGGCGCGTCTTGTGAAGTGACATTAGTGATAAATAGTGGCATCTGCGAGGGTCGCTGCTTGCCGCGGGCCGGGCGCAGATGACGCACACGTTGTCCGCTGTTTTACTTTCTTTTGAACCTTGCACTCGTTGGAGTACTGCGACAAGCTAATCACAACACCTGGCAGGGCTTACTGAGAAAAAATATCTCTATAAGTACTGGGTCTTTTATATACAAACTATATAGGAGTGTATATTTGATCGGTCGTCTGGTTACTTGAACGGGGCTTTGCCTCTGTGACGTGAGCCATCTCTGACGCTGTTATCATTGTATAGCTTATGGGATGGTTATATCAAATCCAGTACCTGAATTCTATGAACCATGTTACAGGAAATTACATGATATTTAATACTTAGTGGTGCAAGCAATTAAAATTAAAAGGGCTTAAGTTATATTTGCTAAAAAGTTCTCCAAGTTCCACTCTCTGTTTATTACACAATATTTTTCTTATCTTGTGTCATAACTCACGTTTCGCGATTTACGTAGAATGCGGGTAGATATTGAAAAGTATCATTTATATTTATAATGGCATTTATTATCGATATATGGCACGCTTATAAATATACGAGGACCAGGAAAAATGATATCTTCTAAACCCCAGCGTGGTGCATTAATTGGTCGCTTTGCTGACCTGCCGTAGTCATCAGGCAGGATAGTTTGTTTGAAGCGCTTCCTCTGACGGAATTACTAGATACTAAAAATTACACTTTACCCCAACAGCTAGTTATACGCGTAGAATATGTAAATTACAATTAGTTGACGGCCCGGGAAGTAATATACGATTTTTAAAGTTTATTAAAGCCTTTTATTCCCTCAGGAAAGTTAAAAACAAATCGTTAAAAAAAAAACCTTAGAAAAATTTATCAGGCTCCATTTTGCAAATTCACCGAACAAAACTACTTAATGTGGTTGTAGTTTATATAAAAGTATGTCCTCTACAAGTGTTGTAACAAACCACATTATCGTTTATCACTAATCCCTCCGACTAGTGGCGGGCAAAATTAGTTAACAATTAACTAGGGTCAGTTACCGCTTGTCTCCGAATCGACCCGAAAGTTGCAAAACACGGCGTCATCTAATGACATAATATGTAAGAAAGTGCAATTAAGTAATTGAACATTATTTTGTAACAACAAAATGTACGCGAGCCGGTTGAGTGACCCAGTGCTCGCAGTTATCGCCGGCAGACGCATCTCGCTGAACTTGCTCGAATGTCAAATTAATTTGTGCAACAGATATACATATTATGTATTTGTTTTGTCAATGAGAATAATAACTTGAATTTCATTTTTAATTTTTTTTGAAAGCACTATGTTTTTATGTGTTTTTTATTTTTATTTATTAAGTTTTTTATTAACCAAAAATATTTACATTTAATTATGGATGGTACATACGCAATGCTTGAAACAAAATATCTTTATTGCAGTTTATTATACATTGTGGTTATGTAATAATTAATTAAATTTATAAATTATGGCTATAGTAAACAAATACAATCATGAAATATACCTGCCAATTTAATTTGTAACTCTGTGGCATATTTTAAAGTGTGCATTTATTTTCACGATGTTTTCCTTCTCAGTCTTAGTTATTTATAATAAATATCCAGTGATATTTACTTTTTAAATATTTAAAACGCATGTAGCTTTGTAAACTTAGCCGGGTGCTAGGCTTTGAACCCAAACTCCCGGAGATAAAAGTGATATCACAGTAAATGACCCTAAATATTAACTAACGCCTCCCACACATCTTCACACTAGGATACCCTGACATCAGGGTGTTGACAAGCGGTAAAGGTTAACACGAATTTGCATACATTAATAATTCGGCCAAATTTAGGGTTGTTTGTCGCTTATATATTAATACATGATCTTGAGACAGACGGTCGTCCAAACCTGAACTGGGAGGAGCCTTTAGAATTACATACATTTTTCAAATCCATTCTTATATACATAATTTAAAATACATAAAAGCAATACTCGTATTTTGCATACTAATACTTTAATTTTCGTGGAGCGGAAATCGAACCAGAACCTCCCGCCCTACGAGTATAACTACGGTCAGTCTCCACTACACCCACTCCACTACTCCACTACACACAAGGCACTCGATTATTATAAGTACTAACTCACCACGGATGTCGGTTGTCCTTAAAAATCGTGAAAAAGGCAAACTAAATATCAACCCAAATCAATATTTGCTTACACTTATACCCTGCGTTGTTAAATTCCACTGTAATACGACGAACAAGCATATTTTCAATTAGCATCGCCATATATGCAAGTAAAGCTATGTAAGCGAATCTTTCGATATTCTGGTTAAATGATTTTTTCCATAACATATTATGGCATATAATGTGACAAATGAAAATCTTAATTTTCCAACAGTTATCATAATAATTGGATATTGCCACTGAGATAACTAACTATTATATTTCATCATTTTATATTTATTTTTGCTAGAGGTCGCTAGTCAACTAAATGTTCTTGAGTATAGTAACAACTTAACTTTCGCATAGTGGATATCGCTGCAAAAGTAATGCAGTAACCGAGAAGGACTTTTCATTTTTTTCTTTACAATTATGGAGACACCTTTGTTACTATGGTACAGAATGTTATGTGAGTTGTTTCTGTAAAACCATAATGGAGAAACAGATTACTCTCAGCTGGCTGCCTCATCGACTATTCACTGGTATGCCACCTACTCTGCTGAATCTTATTTCCATAAGATTTCAACCTTTCAAAATTCGTAAAGATGACATAAATCAAAAGCACATTTTTGGCGAAAGGTATGAAGCAATTCTTAAGTCTAATGGTACGTTCAGACTACGACACAAATTCTGACATAAATGTCAGACATTAATGTCTGTGCTATGTACACTTA
>DWQT01000679.1:0-20596 GCA_018244895.1 Myscelus amystis hages | reverse complement strand
TACAGACACTCGTGTTCACACAGAGACATTCGATGTGTACACTGAGTGTACGGTGTATAGTGTCGTAGTCTGAACCGACCTTAAGAACTTCACGGTATAATTCTGGTCGGTATAATTCTTTTTATTTTCATATCTTTCAGTGTTTTTACATCTCACGGATGTGCGTTTTATTGATATATTTTTCATATATTTTATTTAAATAAACCCACCAATATAAAGCGTGTACTTGGTACTTTATTATTGCTGTAATGTGTACTAATTGTGGCAACTTTTGATGGTATATATATTACAAAAACCGGCAATAATGAATTATCGATAAATGCAATTGTATAATTTCATTGCATTCGAGTTAAAGGGAGCGTGACTGTTCCTTGGATGATGCAGTATTACGCGATGCAATGTAAATGCAAGAGTCGGCGAGCGGCCCGCGCGGCCCGCAACTACCGGCAACTTAGCGTAACTTAACACAAACTGCTTTATCGAAGCTTACTCGGAAACTTAACACTAACAGAGCGCTTCTATAGATCGTGTCAGATTAGCTATTGATCTAAGCGGTAACTTACATCGTACATCTACTGATTCGTTTAAACATTCAAAATATCCTTTAAATTTTACTTAAAAAAAGACATTGAGCTCTTGAAATACTGAAAATAACCATCTTAGGTGGTAGGTAAGAGCTGGTTTTCGAATTTAATTCACGGCAAAAAAAACTTAAGATAACCGTAAAAGAGGTCGTAAGATCAATTTCAGACATTTGTCGAGAATAATACGCTTCTAACATTAATGACAAATCTTAAATATAATTTTTTAAACAAGTTTTCACGTCTCGCACGAAGTTTTCTTCTCCAGGAGCACAATGTTTTCGTCTATCAAAACCCCGCTGCTCGGTTATAAGTTAAATATGCAAGGCCGCGGCCGGGATCGCGCCGGTTCGCCACCAGAAGCGATTGCCCAGATTAAATTCAAATGCGCCGTCGGCCGGCTGTGATCGTATATTAACAACGAGGGCTGCATTTATCATATCGTGTTATCTGACGTACGAGATTTTGTATGCGATGCTACAGGCGCTGTTATGAACGGTGGAAGATACGAGGTCAGGAATCCGATTGCTTCACTTCATATTTTCAAATTACAGCAAATTGTTATTAAAGACTTTCAATATTGTTTTATGTCAATGTAAGCTTTTAATTAATATAAATCTTGATTTATCGCAGTATGATGTCGAATTTTTGCGACCTTTATTTATAACGCATTTTCTAAACGCATAAACTTTGTCACCATATCCCATTTCAACAGGCGCGTTGAGAAGGATTTGAGTAGTAAACATGGATGCAACATGTAAACAATCGAACGATCGGTACAGCTAACGAGTCCATTCGCTCGACTGCGTCAAAGCCTATTATCTGTAAGAATCACTTGCAATTTCCCACGCCTGAACACGAGCATGAACACCGATCCTCCGTAATGAGCTTACTCCCGTTCTGTTCTGCGTTAACGTTTCGCTTAAATTAAATTGTTTCATCGGAGGATCACAGCGACACGCAGCTGCCTTCGAATGAATTTGCTACAGTAGTAACACAATGTTAATATGCTATTAATTTACTATAAGCTTATAAGTTGACCTGTTAATAAATAAAACAATATAATTTTTAGATTTTTTTGGCTATGGCTGGCTATGGCTTTAAATATAAGGCCTGGTCGGGACTTTCCCTATTTAATAGACGATCGGTGAGAGTAGAAGAGTTTGTCAAGATCGCAGATTTAGTTCGTACCTAGCTGGAGGGGAACGGTCGTACAGATATGTATCTATGGAAGCAGCGAGTTAGACGTCCGTGTTCCATGAAGTCGTCTTCGCAGCTCCGCACTGAGCTGCGCTGGGGCGCTCGCAAACGGGCGCCAGAAGCATCTCCGACGACGTCTTCCGCGAGACAGCGGCGGCTGGATATCTCGAGACGCGTCCGGCGACGCTTCTGCAGACGCTGCTTTGTCTCAGGGCTTTAATAACTTACTTCATTAAACACTGCCTTAGTTATCGGCTATCTGCATCTTTCTGAGCAAAACTTCATTTTCCTCGATATCTGGTATATTCTCAGCTTCACAGATAGCATATACGAATCAACTATCAAATTATATTTCGAAAAATTATAAATAAGGGTATAAATGTTATTAGAATTCTAACAACTAGTCATTAATAAATTTACCATTAAAAACATAGCAGCCATAAGCATCTGTAATCTCTCATTGAATCCTCAAAATTCAAAACATAATGCCCCGAGCAACCTTCGACAAAGTACATTAGAATAACAAATAGATATTAACTATGCCTCGCTACATACCGACGTAGCCCCAAAATTTATACTTTTAATTACAGTACTACTTCATTTCCTTGCATACTTCGTAATAAATACATACAACTCAGCTGTCGCCATAAAGACACATATACATTAGTATAGTAGTTTAAGATCATTTTTGTATTAATATCAATCATTATTGATTGGCTATAAGGTTAAAATGGCTAAACCGCCATATAGTGTCTTAGACGAAAAACATCCTTTAGTTGTTAAGTCTTAACCCATAAGAATCATTAGTTTTTGTCATATCCGTAGTCTTACAGTGAAGTCGTTATACTCGTATAATAGATGATGGAGCGGCGCATCACCCTCTAAAAGCAATGATTTCGTTTTGATTTTTATGCCTTCAGCGTCTGAAAGCCTACGTTTTACATCTGTTCCACTTCTTTCAAAAGGCTAATAAGAAATTTTAATGGCTAATTACTTTTGTTAATACTGGTATTACCTGCTTTAGCTCGTGCCTTCTTCGTTCAGTATATCCGGCCGCTCTAATATCCGGGCACCGGAAAAAGAACTAATACCGCGCGCCCTGTATATTGCGTGAACTTAATCAAGCTGTATACGGCCTAGAGCATTATTAAAACCGTTTATCTTAATATACCATAATGCCTTAGCCGCGGTCCCTTATTATTTTATACAGGAAAATTAATTTTTCAGTTAATTTAGTTTTATTAGGAGCGTAGAATATAGTAGATATACGTGTGTATATAACCACGATCGATTAGAGCAGTGTCCTGCAGTATGCAGGTCTAAATATAATATGCAATAGAGGAGAATGTCTCCTCCTCAAGTCTATGTTTGTTACGTTTACTATTTCAGTATTTCGTTCAGTGTTGCATGATGAGGGATTTTTGAAAAAGTTGCTTTGCAGTGCATTGCATATTTTGTCAATTAGTGTTTGACATAGCTTCCATGCTTCCATGACGGATTAAAAAGCCTTATTTATTTGCCTGTCTCTCTACCGAGCATTACGATTCACCACCATTTACAAGGGGCTCTGTTAGCGCGACATTTTATATCAGTTATGAGCCGAGAGCTGCGTCACCTCCGAAACATTCATTCGGATAATAAACACAAGTGTATCACTACCGCGTGAACTTAATCAAACCGTATTACACCCCGGAGCGTTATTACGCCCGTTTATCTCGTGGACCGCTAAACGACGAACTACCTACTATCATATCCCTACAATAATAATATCTCTAAGAAATATCGTGTTAGTTCTATATAATTTTTTTAATAAAAATCAAAAAAAATGATATTCCACTATTGACTTCGGAAGGCGCTTGATCATTTTGATGAGTGACGTAGACCGCCTTAATAAAGATGAAAGCGATTTAAAAATGTAATTCTTCATTTTTTCTCTCAACTTGGTAACTATTGTACATTATACGGAATTTAAATACTATTTTCAATTATTGATGAAATCTACGACCTTCGGTGATCTGATGAGCTTAAAAACCAGTGTTTTTATCGTCATTTTGCCTTTAGCAGCCGGTCACATTAACTCAATTTACGTTAATAACTCTATAACCCTTGCTACTCCGGTCTATAATTAAACTTTCTACGTATCCCGTCTGCTAAATACACATATAGCGATGTACTGAAAATGGAACAAAATAGCATTTCGGCGGGCTAATGAAGCCTCACGCACCGCAGACACTAATTGGTCATTTAATTACCCCGCAGCCCCGAGCGGAGAGACGCTCGAAGGGAGCGCCCGGCGGAGACGGATATTTAGCCGCTTTGTAGTCGGAGATAAATATTTTCCAATATACAGTCAGCATTGCGTGAAAAAAAACGCTTATGTATAAATTAATACATAATACTCGTATGTGTGTAGAGCAAATTGAAATCTGTTTTGAATAAGAGACTTGGTTAAATTTTAAAATGTCGTCTTTAAAGGAAAGGCAATTACTGGGGTTATGCGAGGACAATCCTCCAATCTACACTGGAGCTGCCGATCAGAGTCTACTGCGGATGTGGCGCAACTGAAGTGATGGAAGATAAATATTTGCCGCCGTTTGAATATTCAGTCCAAAATATGATCTGAAATATGTAGCTGAATATTATGTTGAAACGTCACCGAATGCTGCTTACAACCGAATTGGTGATGACAGATAAGGAGACTCCCTTGCACGTGACTTGCCGTTACTGCAGCCTTATGTTTAGGGTAGGACGGGCGATAATTGAGTGTTACGAATGCTTGTTCATTTGAGCGGGTCACCACTTGACCGTAGCTAAAATATGGCGACACTAATTCGGGGCTTCTTTGGACGCAACAAAACGGAAGGGAGAGCGGGGACCGGATTTTGTGGGCACTTCGCGCGGCTGCATGGAACGTTGTAAGAGGGCGTTACGTTTATTAATACATGTACACAATTTATGTATGAATCACTAATCATAGCAAATCATGATTTAAAAAATGCACCGGTTAACACTAGGTACGAGTACGTATAACAATGCTAGCACCGGGGATGTCCGCCCGCCGCGGTCCACAACGTTCCCCGCTACTTTCATGAGTCTTTGTCTCCTGTCACACCTTGGGAAATAATGTATAATAATAATATATACGTAAGGACTACGATTTGAATTGTCATTGCACCCTCAAGCAAAAAAAATTTAAATAATCATTAAAATTATTGTCAAATCTATTATACCTTGTTTTAAACATCCTGGTACGACTTAAAACTTAATACCTTTAGTTACGTATTGCGTAGAGACATTTATGAATGTGTAAGCATTCAATACGGCTCATTTCAATTGTTTCCCCGTATTCATTATTTTTACTTAACAAGAAAAAAAGTTGTAGAAGTTAACATAATGAAATTAAATATTACTGTCAATAACGACACTTGTAAGTAAGTCGCGCGAATTCATAATAAAATCCAGAGGAATGAAAATAATAAGATACTACGTGTCATAGAGGCCGGTGAGGTGCGAGTGTTAATCCAGTCACATGTAATGAAATATAATCATCCCGCCGGTAACGAGGGCCCGCGCCCCCCGCGCCCCCCGCGCCCCCGCCCCCGTCACGAGTCACGCTCATTAGGACACGCTGCTCAACCTTTTATTAAGGAAGGTTCCCTTCAATTGTGCACTAAAACGACTTTTTTTTCGATAGAGCCTTTATTACTGCAGTTTTACACCATCCAATGTAAAGGATTCCTACATTTCAGCAATTCATATTGATACTGAGTTACGAAAAAGTATGAACTCAATATTTCTAGCAATAATTTCTAATACTAAATAATGCGCCACTGCAATTCTATGTTAATTTGTGGCTCAATAAACCATGGGTCTTACATTTGTGTTTTCAAAATGTCGGAAAAGAAATCGACAATCAAATCCGTAATTAAAATGAAATCATTACAACAAAGTCGACGATCGATCTGAAAATGAAATCCACGTCTACAAATACACACGATATATGCACAAGACAGCGTCGTTGCGCCGCTGGAAGATACACTCATTAGAACGGAGCCCGCTTGTCATCCCCGCCACCGGATATGAGGGAGGCTGCGATTTTATTTAGAACTATAATAGATGAACCGAGCTCTCGCCTCGATCCGCCTGTACACATACACTTCACTTGATAACAAATGTATAGTAATTTAATGTTATCTTTAGTGTCATAAAGATTATCTGTCATTTAAAAGCGATATTGTGTTTTTGGACCATATCATTTTTATTCAAACAAAACGATGGGCCTAGTCTACCATGCCGGTCCAGTGCCCGTTGGCAGCCTTTTGTGTTTTAAAAAAATATTATGGAGAAATGAGGTGTTCTGATTTCTTTTATCTACATATGTAGCATTTTATTAGACATTTTTATTTTGTTATTAAATATTATTTACATGAGTTTTCCAATATATGAATATTACCGCATTTCATCATCGGAACTTAGATATAACCCAACCTACACACTGTGATGAGGGTGAACATGAAGTATAAAAGCAAACCTGTCATAACGCAGCTAGTCAGGGAAGCCGCACCTCGCTCGGCGCGCGTCGTGTAGCTCGCCAGTATCGGCGGCTGCTCCGAAGTGCACGCACACTCGGCTGCAGCTGTCCCCCGCGCACCGCACCCATAGAGACGTGTGCGTGTACGGACATTATTATTTCGCCATATGTACCACTACCGTTCTCAATATAAGTATTACATTGAAACTATTGGGCGTGCCAAACGCTTAATTTTATTGAAAGATTACTTTTTAAGCGACTTCACACTAAATTCCTCTATTATCAAGCTCAATAAGTACCGCTCAATAAGTACCCTTGTAGGGTCGGATCCAGGATTCCTCATTTTCAGACATTTTTTTATTGCGTAACAGGCTCACCTGGATGGTAACTGAGATGCACTGTAGAATTAATCACGCATGCCTATATATATGTATTTTATGAATGTTGTAGTAGTTACAGAGGTTTACAAGTATTAAAGCGTCACTGGGGTAATATGTTGTATGCAATGTAAATGTGAAGTAGGTCGATAAGTAGGAGCACGTCACTAGCTCGCGAAGCCTCCTCGACGGAAGCCATCGTGCCCGCAGCGCCGCGAGCCCGAGCGCAGGCTTTTGTTCCGCATCTTTGGATGCTTTTTCCAGCCACGTGGGGTGCTTATTGCTTCGGGTTATAGAGCGTTCAGAGGATTTGAATAGTGTATTGTTAACATGCACCATATGTTGGGGCTGTGGGTTCGATTTTTAACCAGCACAAACGTTTCCATGATGTACAGTAAGAGTTCGTCGTATATTTGAGTGTAAAGCAATTATATCTTTATGTAAGCAAATTTTGAATTTTTATAATAAGTATTTTTATCAATTGCTTACTTACTTGCGTGATTTAATTTGTACAATAGCTACTTAATTCCCTACTAAATGTCGAGCTAATGAAATACACAAAAAAATTAAAATTTCCTATATTATGATTGACGTAGTGAAAGGTTTTCATTAATTCGCTTCCTTCGCTGCACGAAACATCTCGCATCTTGCGCTCGTAGGCACGTGCGGGTGTTGATGGTTGTAAAAACGAAGTTCATAAAATATGATTAACTACAATTATATATACTGTGTAGATGTTTAGAAATATATATGAGCACCTGAAGAAGCTTAGGTGCACATATGCGTTGACGGCGAGGAGTTAGGGTCGTGTTTTTAATTAGGCGGCCGGCGCCGGCGCCCGCCCGCAGCGACTACTTTAATTAACTCGCGAACTTTTAATAAAACGAATGATCCGCAAAGAGCGCCTCTTTCGAGTGGTAATGAATTTAGGAAATGCTTCGCCACGAACGATCTGTTCACTTTCGGCCCTGAAACAAAAGCACATCGATCGCAAATTAAACGTTCAATTGGTTTTAGATGGACTTCATTTTCTTTACATTTTAAACACTAATAATCCGTTTTCTTTTGATGCTTTTATAAATAATAGTTTGAATATGAACCCACAAACATGACATATCTGAGTCGCGAGTAAATAATTGAATATTGGGTTTTATACAAGATGGAAGAATAAAACTCGCTTATATTGATTGTAGGGCCGAAAGTGAGTGTAATATATTAAAGTGATACTTAGGAAGGGTTCTCATAACATTTTGTCATCTCTAAACGTTTCGATGAGATCGACTGCGCCGAGGTTCAGCTGACCTTTGAGCACGTATTAGGTACGTACTTGTCGGAAGTGGCGCGCGGTGCCCGGCCGCGGGGTCATCGTTAACTCCCAGGCTCCCTAATGAAACTGGGCCTAATGATCCGTCACCGCTTGTCAGCCGAGTTATAAGCAATTCACAGTAACGGGAACAGTCAACCGCTCAGTTAATTATTATACTCAGACGTCTTGACAGAGAATTTGGATAAAAAAACTACAAGTTTTGATAAATCTAATAGGTACATGCTTACAATCGCTACAATTTATTAAAAAAACCAGCGTTTAGGCTTAAAGAGAGAAAGGACACAGAAGGGATTGTTCCAATTCAATGTTCCAAAGTACCAATTCGGATGGATGATACAAAATTCGCTTAACCAAAAAATAAAGTTTTCAGGAGACAAATATCAAAGTAGTACAGTTCCAGAGCCTGCTATGATTCTGGTAATCAATCACAATTACGTCACTTACGTAAATACCAACTTTTACGAAGAATACATCAAGTATTATAGATTGATGAACAAAGTTCGAGTTTCGCTCGGCTTCACGCTGTGCACTCATTAGTATCGTTAAGAAGAGTTCATTTAATATTGCACTGTAATATTTCTTTATTACATCATAAAACATGTAACGTGTTGATAATAGAATTCGTTTAATCTTCTTTGAAAATTAAATACCATATTTTTATTTTCTAACATTATTTTCATACTGCCTTAGCAGTATTTCATAAATTAAATTTAACGTACAAGTTGGTCACTACATCAAATTATAAATGTTTTGGTTTTAAACACTTGTTTTTTATATCTTTATCATTTTACCGCGATGCAAAATTGTTTCTCTAAATCCTTTACATATGTTGGTTCTCATCCAATTTCATACAAAAAAAAACACATGTAATAAAACGAATATATCTGCTTTAATTGAATTGATATAATTATACAAGCGTTACGTATTTTAAAGTTCCATGAAAGAACAAAGTTCCGGCTTCATATCTTTCAGTCATTAGTTTCTTTGTTAATTAAAACTTTCCTCACGCGGTGTTCTCACTTTTACACGAACGTATTAATAATTCCAAGTCGAGTTCGTGTGTTATGACGTATCAACGCTGGAAAAGTAGTTTCAATTAGACTTTAATGAAATAATATAAAATTTGCAAGTGAAAGCTAGTAATATATTAGTAAAAAGATGATTGTCTTTCCGCAATGATCCATTTAATACATATTGATGAGTTACAGATGACCTGTCATAGTTCTCATTACGACCGCCTGAGATGTATGGCGGCCGCGGGGAGCCGGTAACAACACCGAATATTAGTCGAGTTGCGCGCCTGTCGCACGAGTAACTGCCACACTCACTCAACCCTGGCACAATACTTACATGTAGGAATTGCGAGCGAAATATAAGTACACACTCGCGTCATATCGATACAAATTTTTTTTTTTTGTCAATACAATTATAGTATCCATATTAATATTACAAATTGTCAAAATTATCATGTAACTAGTAGGTATCTCAATATATTAGAATTGTTACGAGCTACGTTAATTAATTAATTTACGATTTTACGACTATAGCAGAAGACCCTTGTCGAATGTACACTTCGGAGCCTACAAACGGTATCTACTCTGTTCCGTTGTGTTTGAGACGGAGATAGTAACAATAAATGTAGCGTACCGTCGTGTGGGGGATAGCGATAGTGGTGTGACGATAGATATATGAACGATCCTATTGTCCTGAATGGGAAAGGTCAGGAATACTTAGGACCTTTTGCCGATTGCCAATTGAAAACTGATGTGTTGGGAGGGGTTGCCCAAGACAGGGCGCTTATTTTGATCTCGGGGATTATAATTAAACCGGTGGCGTTATCATGAATCTCATTGAAGAATGACGATTAGTCACTGTACCAACATTTCTTGGACAATATTTCCATGTGGATATAAAGTAGGCACAACATTATTTAAACGAGCCATATAATAACACGTCCGCTATCCATAAATCCGATAACAATGAAGCGCATTCATAAAACTGAAAAACGGTACATGCTATTGTTTTCCTAAAAATAGTGAACAAAATCGTTGGACTTTATTCCACGAGTTAAATCCCGACCCAGACTGCTTTACAAAACTTAACCAAGAAACCTTCAAAATAGAAAAGTTCGCGATGTACGAAACAAAAGCCCCCCCTCCCCCGCCCCGCATTAAGCGTAACTTGAACATACTCGAAAAAACATATACGACGATTGTTTGTCGCGTAAATTAATCTGAGACCGCGCACGAGACTCGCCAAACACTGCCTACACCATTTACACGTCAATACAGCCCATTACATTCTTTATATCTACACTGCATAAGAGTCAGTTTCTCGTGCGAGTGCACGTTTATAGTATGTAAACCTCATACGTTACATTTTTTAAACCTCGCAGCATTCTTCGTACCGTAATAATTTACGTGGGCCCTGAAAAATGCATTTTCACATACTCACGTAGTCCGGATGCGTCGGTACAGTCCTTGAGGCCGCACACCGGGAATAACTCATTATGAGAGGGAGACAGCAAATATTTATTTTGTGGACTCCGAGAGTCATTACGTTCGTTAGTTGTAAGAAATGATTCATAAAAATAAAGTTCAACGAGACCCGTGGTCGCATCGAATAAATATTGAAAGTATTAATTAATTAAATACTGACGAAATTTATCGACGGCACAGAATAACTAAAACCCAAAGCCACTTTTGTGTTCATTTACTGTTAGCACGGCAAACTGCCGCGTGCAAGCTCTCCTTTAATATCGGAGGGACATTGTCAACACGCTTAAAACGAAATGTAAATTTATAATTAAGTCTTTGTAGAAGCAACTAAACCTTTTTGTAGTTCAACTATTTTACACATTATCATCAACATCGTAATCCGCTTTAAGCTGTCGAAGGATTACATTATCTTTATGTGCTCCGCGCGCGCCCTACCTCGCCACTGGGATGTCGACTTTAAGGTACAAATACACATGCTACTAAAACATGCTTAAAACGAGCACGCTCCGTTGTTACACTATAATACTCGAAAAAATATAATGTGATTGTTTCCATGAAACTTTCAAATATTTCTCATTCTTATGATTTTTCGAGACTTCGCTTTAATCTCTCTGTCTTGCTAATCGAACACTGTAGATAGTGATTTCAATAAAACTAAATAAAAATATAGTGTGAGGGATCGCTTGAGGAGGATATCCAGAGTTCCCTCGGCGAAGCCCTCGCCCTCATCTTAGATCCTGCTCCATCGCTGGCCACACAACGTACTATTACGCTGCGAATACGTACATTTCCATTTCGGAGCGGGTTACTGACATATTGCAGTTTCGGCATTGGATATGTTTTTGAATCGTTTAAAACAAGAACAGGACATTTTTTTCACAAGTGGAAAAAATAACGTTTCCCGCCGGGCCTTCACAATGTTATAAATATATTCGAACATTACGAGCGAATTGGTTGAAAATATTTTGAACCTGTCACGTCATTTGGCCGGCGGGCTAACGGCTTCAATACTGATCATGCTTTTACAGAATATTCTCGGTTTGTTGTTAATAACAAAAAATATTTCAATCCACTAATACTTAATATTTTTTTTTTCATAAAAGTATTAATTCATCATATTTTATACACAGTACTCTATACATGCTTAAAGCACACTTATTGATCAGTAGTTATGACATTCGGTTTTCCGGCATGCAGAAAGCTGGATTTGACTAGTGCTCCAAAATCCAATCCCAATTTCTTTTACGTTGTTATTTCAATGTTAATTTATATATAACAATTCAAAAAGTTGATATAATATTCTTTAATAAATAAAATGAAACAAACGGCATTTCAATTTCAAAATAACTCATAATTCCTGGTGTCTTCTTATTTTGTAAGTAAAAGTGACTCGTATTTTCAAGATCATCGATACATTATGTCACTGGATGTTCTTTTTATATTCAGCAAAGCTGCGGGGAGATATTCAATTGTTTGACACGAAACAACGATTTAATTTCAGAACGAATAACACTAAACATAACTTTTATATTACCAATAGCAAACTTGAGATATATACAAACATAATATGTACATAAGAATTATGAGAACTAATTAAAGTGGTGATATTAACAGACCCGGAAGTGGTTTCGGTGACAACTTAATAAAACCTATTTTTATTTATTTTGAAAATCCAAACAACACAAAAACTAACACAAAAGGTAAAGTATGTCACGTTCATGAAAAAGAACTGATTCAAGCGGCGTCACTGCACGTGATCGCTCAAAGATGACATTCCCTCATAGACACAAATATGCGCCCTCGCGCCTGGCGTCCTTACCCCGGCAGAATCTCGCGTTTAATTTCCTGTAAGTGCAGTCTTGAATAACAATGGCGTCCGAACCTCGACCGCGGCGCGCGGCCTGCGTCTAGGAAACGATCACGAGGGTCGCACGTACGCGACGATATTAGCTCGTTTGTAACAATATTTTACTGTACATAATATTTAAGTAGCGTCCGGTTGGGGGTTTTAGAAAAGAAGTTAAGTTGCTCTAGAAGCTGACCGGTAAGTATGCTAATACGTAACGAAAAAGCGTTTGTTTTATTATCTTTCAGCTGCATCAAATTTTAACACTAGGAGTTGAATTTACGAATTTATTTTTACTCTTGAATACCATTAGCCATAGGAATTCACTCACGAATAATCTTCATCAAGTTCTCCATCCAGCGTGGAAGACTACGATAAAAATGGCGTAACAGATGAAGGGCAAAAGGCTTGCTAACGTTGTTGATGACTCGATAACGAGCGTATATTTGTGAAAAATGTAAAATATCGTCTTGACCACATTTAAGTTTCAGTTAAAATCGTAGGCGTCTTCATTTCCTGTGTCCAGAGACGTACGTATTCAAGTTTTGTCGCTCGCTATTGTCATTCAAGAGTGCACTCGCAGGAAATTAAACGACGCTCGCCGCTGTAAAGACGGGACATGTCCTGTCGTGTTCCGTCAAATGAATGAAACTTTTCAACCTTCCTGTCTGACTGTTCAGATTAGTTTCGATAAATGGACTTCGCTGTATTAAAATGTATTTACTTGCATATTTTTTCATGTATGTGTACATATATATTAATATCATGTACTACAAATTATTTTCCTTACGGTTACGGAGGTGAAACCTTCGTTTGGTTTCCAGACTATATTCTTTAATCGCTACAATTCGCTACATTCCTAAATCGCTATTTTTCCATCATTACGTATTCCGCGGCTTTCATAACTAACTCACTCAATACAAGCTAATCGCGGGGTATGTTACGCACACATTACTAAGGGCTACCAATTCCGAGTTCCGTTTGTTCTGTGAATAATTCCCTCGCGTGTAACTACCCGCAAAATAATCATAAACTTAAACGACTCGGTTCCGTCTATCGTTATTAATGCTATGCTAATTAAGTCAGTCGTGTTACAAGCGGTGAGAACATGCGACCCTCGCATTTGCATAACACGGTATTGAGCGCTGCGTCAGACTAAGAGAGATTTTTATAGAACGTGCTAATACAATATTTGAAGGTAAAATTTGCCATTAGAAAAGTCTAGTATCACGTCGATATTGCATCGGCGTTGAACTAGAAATATAGTAGATTACAAGTTATACGTAGACCTGGCGCATTCACTCCGCGCAACCATTAATTCATACGCACTGCGCTCGCTGGCTTTTATGTCCCTATGCCTATGTTGATTATATATAATCCATCTATTCGTAAAAAAACTTAGAGTCGGTTGGTAGTTTCAAATTTTACCTTCTACAAAAAAGGAAAAGTAAATAAATGTTACCTCTTAATAACATTAGCATACGAGTAGATAAGGTAAGTGTTTTAGTGACAATAAGCAGGGACACAATCACGCTCCTTATCGTCGTGCCGGTGCGGCTACAGCCGGCTGTTGAGCCTCCATAATTATCATTATTTTAACACAGCCTAGTAGACATGTAAAAGAAAAAAACATCCGCTTCATAACGAATTATGAAAAGTACAAAACGCCCAAATGTTATAACAGTAACGTTTGTAGCTATTCGATGAATGTCGAGCAAACACTAACACCTCTTTAGTTCGAATATAATTTTGTATTTGAATACAGTGAATTTGCACAACTGCTAACATTCTCTACTGCGTTATTGGTCACCTGCTGGCTTATTGCGCGTTACAATGTGTGCTCTATTACAATAACTTACAGCATATTATCCCTTGATGGGACACTTAGAAGCCGCACAATAGGCAATTACAGTAGTATTTAATTACGCGGCAGCCGCTGGAGGTCGCTACTGTTATATGAGCTCTTTCCAAACGAAGAGCTTTGTAAATTATACAGGCTCTACGAAAACTTTATATATTTAGAAGAAGATACAATTTAACGTTATTTAGAGAGTATTCAACAGTAAAGTATTACTTTCCCTAAGTCAGTTTGGAAATGAGGGCAATTATATTTGGAACTCGTGTTTGGTTCACCGGTTCACTGGCTCGATGGTTCAGTGGTTATTACCTGTCTACTGAGCCTGGGGTTCGATTTCCACCGATGAGAAATATGAGAACGAGTATTAGTTTCTATATGCAGTTGAACGCAGCTATCCCTAGTACGCCGTGTCAGCGGTGATTCTTACTTATGATGATTATGTAGGGATAAGTATTATATATGGAATACTATTCAAATGTGAATTGCAACGATTAGATCAAATGAATTTATTATTATTATTGGACTGTCGAATAGAGTTAGTGAAGAAAAATATTTCTATTCACTTCTTCACTTCACTAAGCTCTCAACGGTGAAGGCCAGCGTCGGTTGATCCGGAACCTCCCTGTTAATGTTAAGCGGAACCCATAACGTGGTCAGTGTTTCTGACATAAGAAACATGAATGTATCTAACAAATAAGTTGTATTGTTCTTTTACGAGTGTGCTCGTATACATTGGGAATTAATAATATCTCTTTTTTTCAAGTTGAAGTGATCACTCAACAGCAATTTTATATATGTATATCATTCACTGTTAAGATATCAAAAAAATCCACACAAGTTATTACATCGCAAAAGGAATTCTATTACGTTGTGTTACAGTTTAGTTTCGTATAACAAAACGGTACAAAGGCAATACTGTCTGAGCAATTACTGTAGTATTTAATTACGCCGCGACCGGCAGAGGTCGCTACTGGTATATGAGCGTCGTAACGAGCTTTGTAACTACGGACGGGTTCAAAGTAAACTTTAGTTGATTGATGTAATACTATTATATAATAATAAGTGAAGCGTTACACTAGACCGTTCTCACACCACGTGCACTGTACTTCAGTTGTTACCACATAATAGGAAATACCAAAGAGTATATTCCTACAACTTTTGTTCTTACACTGGGACATACTTCATACATGATTATCCTGGAGTTGGTTCCTTATGTACATATTAAGTACTATGATGCCGGTACACAGGAACATAAAGGCTGTGTTATCGTTCCATCTACCCATTGTTCCTCGGCAGAACGTGACATGACGTGACAACGCGTGTTCACAGCAACGTGACGCGTCACGTAACGAGAGCTGGAGCGACGCAATCCTTGCCGTAAATTGCATTTACTGTTACAATTTACATTTTACATCAGTGTGTAGCAACATCAATACTAACAGAGAGCTACCTACTAGTTTGATCACATATATAGGTTAGATATCGGCTCACAGTTAGATAGAGAGATATTTGACACCCGGTGTAGGAAGAAAACATTATTTGATTTTAAAAAAGTCTGTTGTGTATGAAAGTCAAATATAGACTGATTGTCTCGGTACTCGTAATCATCTAATTGTACGCTCACTGACCTGCATAAAGGAAAGAACCGAACTGGACGAAATTTGGTAATGTGATTACTTCCTCGTATTATCGGGGTCCCTAGGTGAGGAGCACTTAGGCTGAAGTCTACCACGCTGTTGTATTAATACCGAGATAATAAAACGATATCGGTGCGATAACACAGGATACAATGTAAGTCTCTCTCTCTCGTAACCAATACATTGTAAGTATTATAGACATTATAAGTTACTGCAGCAGCTGATGACCGCTTGGTGTGCAGTTGTAATCCGAAATGTTGGTCATGAGAACTGCAAAGTAAATCTGGGTCGCGCCGTTGAAGATAAATCATCTGAAAATATTCAGCAGCTTCATGAAGTATCCGGGTTAATTATACGTATATTTATGTATTGTGCGGGAAAATTCTCTAGTTGCTGTTTTAAGATAACGGTCACGTCGTCCATAATATTTAGCAGATACTGCAGACACATGATAATTTCATCAAGCGTTTCATTTTTATGATTTATTTGATAAGTTTAATTTCTAATTGACTATTATTATACCTGGCGCTAGGATCCCAATGGGCCCGACGTGCCTCTTGTACATTCATCACTGTCTTCCAACACGCGCGTGTTGACTATGTTTGCTGCGTATCCAAATACGGCAAGATTAACGACTCGACGGTCTAACTTTGCAAGCGAATACTACTATCGAGGCCTCGTTATCCATGAAGTAATACAGCGAGAAGCGGTCGGGACACGACCCGCGGCGAGCGGCCGCCGGCATTAGCATTTCCATCGAGCACAACAACCGACGTTTGCAATTGTAATGTGCTGGATAAATCGACAGACGCCCCGAGGGAGTCCTTCGTCAATGAGATACGGGTTACAGGAGCGACATGCTGATTCCGAACACCGCCTACAATTGGCTAGCATTTACTTTATATAAAATGATTTTCTCGTTTTTTCTGCTTTGTAGTGTTTGCCCTGATTCGAAGGTCGTATTCAACCTGCCAACCTTCAATGTTGTCATTTTTTATCACAATTTTATTCATTTCTTGGCATACAGCTGCACTTCGGGAAACGTTGATATTAAAGTAATAAGCCATGTAGTCTGTTACATTCAAACCATACGAGTACCTCGTATATTACTTCAACCGCTCTATATTCACGAGAAACTGTAGTCAATAAATTGTTTAAACATGAATAGCGCTATTTAAAACATCAACCGATGAGACGACAGCGCCGCGAGCAGTTGCCGCGACCGCGTCGTTTGATTTGGGCCGTAAGATGTAACAAGGAAGGGACAGTCAGTGGCACAAGTGTAATTGGCGCGTGCGGGTACGCGGTACGAGTACATATGAACGCAATAAATGATTTATAACGTTCCGATCATACATTCGCGCTTCGTATCTTAGCACGAACGGTAACAATTTAATGCAGCTCGTAAACTAATTTAACGAGGCCCGTATTGGCGGCGAACGGCCGTTTTATGCGCGAAGATACATTTTATTTTACGGTCGTCTCCGAGACCCAGTCGTTTAGCCAGACGTTTACAATGATAAAGCGCACTTCTTCATTGACATTTTCTTTGAGTTCTACAGAAAGCTAAAAGTTTTTAACTTCGTTCTGCCACTTGATCTATTTTATTGTGAACCTTTATCATAACGACGAGGAACGCCACGTCATTATTATGAGATAAAACTATTTCCAACAATTTATTGAATTACTAATTTTACACAGATACGTTGCATCGTGATAGATCGTCTAAGGTTCGTTCATACATACGAGTATATTGACTAAAACCAGTTTAAACGGTACATGTAATTTACTGATTTGATCACATTTATATGTGGGAGAAAATTATATTTTTATTATCTACCGTATTACTAATTACAAGTCTTTATCTAAGTGCCCACTTGATATTATTCTTGTCACCAGAATACGTCTATAAAAAGGCCTTGCAAGTCTTTCGACAGATCAGAAGTTATTCTACCACGCACCGGCGCAGGTGTGCTCTGAATTGTCTTCCGGATATCAGGTTGTTACTATGCTGGATTTCCGTTCCAATTATGAAATGTGGTTATGCCACATTACTATTTTAAATTCATGTTTTATTAATGTATGTGATGTCTATTTATTTGTGTTTATACACACAAATTGTATTAATACCGCCTCAGCTCCGACTTATGTATATGTATATGCGTGTGTCCTCCAGACGAGAGCTAACACAATTAATGCGCCTCGTAAACTAATCTAACGGGGATCATGTTCAGATCGCGCGGTACGGCGCCGCCCAGCGGGCAGCCGCGGGGACGCGCGCGAGGCGTCTTAACTCGTCCCTCCTAAAAAATTCCTGTAGGAAAATATTCCGATTAACATTTGCGCCACGTATCTCTCTCCAAACGAGAGCTAACAATTTAATGGCACTCGTAAAATAATTTAATAAGGCTCGTTTGGGCGGCGGGCGACTCTTTGCCATCGCGACGCTAAGTGTGCTTCTATCGCCGTTTTACGCGTGGAATAACCTTTCATTTTACGATCGCTCTCTGTATCGCCTCGCATGAGACATTCGCGTAATAATATTTCACGTGTGTGACGTACTTTATTGAATAATAAAAACCTTTACAAATCAATGTGCGGTGATAAGGCTTTACGCTCACAAGTCCTTCTCATAAAACATTACTAGAAATTACTGATAATTTACCACAATGACTTTTATAGCTGCTCGGACATAATGTCGAATATTTTCGCGACATTCTTCAGTGCTGGTACAAGGAACAGAAGGATTGTGTTCAGTGGTATACCAGTGATTTTATTGATTTGTTCCCCGTTCTTACTCGTCTAAATTTATGCAGTATCTACAAATGTACTCCCGTAGACATATAGAACTGATATTCCGAGCCCTGAACTATCGCACTAATCTGCTATTGTCTGACGATCAGACGTAACAGGAGCATTGTTGCAATGTACACAATAACGCCGTCAGTACTAATAACACGGCTTCTTAGGTCCCTTCGGTAAGCTGGAGAGGAAGGAAGCTCGGCTCACAAGGAGCGACAGCTTTTGTTACTCGGAAGCTCTCGACATAAATGAATCGAGAAATGCTTCAACTGAAAATATAACTTTAATCGTGTAGTAGAGTTAATTAATTTGTGAGAAATTTCGTTAAAATAACAATAAGTGATATGTTTACCTTTGATTCAATTTGAGCCACACTCGTTGTGAGCAATGAGTGTTATTTGTGCCATATACGAGTATGGTGGTAGATGGTGGTGTATAATTTCTTTAAAGTACTATCTTATCTTGTAAATCAACCTTGTGTACCTAAACAATAGACGAATATCTTTGAGCATATATATGTATGTTATGTTTAAACAGATATGTATTCTTGCCACCTTCGGATATAGTTTGGTAATAATTTGTACCAACTATAATATTTCAATTTGACCTCAGGACTGAGGACGTGGAAATTCAATTTTCCTCTCCCCCCCCCCGTCTCAGTAGCGACCTGCATGAATATCGGGACGTCAAAGGATCGGCGTGGCGCAAGTGATGGAATATAGAGCGCTTGCAGAGTCACCGGAGAATTGAAATGTCGAAACTTTGGCAACGAGAACTATAGTAACTAACACGTTACATATATCATTAGTGCGCTACAAACATATAAATAAAACTCTGTTCAACTTGCTGTGTCATGCCGCCAGCTCCACTGCCTCGTGGTCGACAGACGGAAGGTTGTGAATTCGAGTCTCACCCAGGCCTGCATCTGTGAGATGAGCACATCTGTTTGTTCTGTTAAGGAACGATTTCAGATTCAACTCGTTTTATTCATTATCAGACATATGTGCATATTTTTAATGACCGTCTCATACTTTTACAGCACGCGTTCTCTCCGCGCCCCTCCTGGGTCTATGCTAGACCGGGTGACAAAAGCCGGCATAAAATACGCCCTGGAATCCTCTAAAGTTAGAAAAAAGATGTATGCCGGTGGTGTGTGGCTTTAGCCCTATATTAAGCACGTGAAAACTTGTCGCGTATTCTAATATTAGCTCGGTGCAAATATCACAACGTTATATTTTGGTTAGTAATATTGTGGGGCAGCTCTATGTAATCGCTGCTCTTTAAATGTGAAAGAGAGTAATTTGTCATTAACATGCATGCTAAAAGCAAATAGCATGCAAAATAAACCGTCACTTGTCATTTACCGAACGTGTTGCCAACCTTAGCATCCTAGCCTTGAGCTAACGACGAAAACTCTACTAAACTATGTGGCCTACAAGTCTCTACGAATCTCTACGAACCCCTACGAGGTCTACGATATTACTAATATCACATTATAATTGTACTCGTAAATATAACTCGTGTTCCTTCCACTCACGTGTATAATTGCTTTTAATGGAGTAATTTCTTACACGAGTGCGGCTTATCTTGGATACAGTATGCATTCTTCGGAACAAAGGGAAAGTAATTACTTCGTTCAAGCTCCCACATACGAGTATGAGTGCTTATTACCGCTGAGGTGAGGCACTAAAATGTGCGCCGTGAATAGCCTTTGTCCTTAACTCCACGCGTGTTATACGTTTGATACATTACCATCCGGAATCTGGACTAAAGTACATGTAAATTAGGTACAGCTAAGTATTTCTTAGACAGAGGAAGGTAACAAAACGTTTATATATGTATAATCTATATATACGTGAAGCAAAAACTTTGGACCCCTTTTTACAGAAATTGTGCGGACGGAGGAGTATGAAATTTGGCGCACTTATAGTTTATATAT
>DWQT01000678.1:0-20600 GCA_018244895.1 Myscelus amystis hages | reverse complement strand
GGGGTCGTGCGCAGAGAAATTTCCAGCGTTTATAAAATAACGTAAGTCTGGTGCACGCGGGCTCTTACTCTATTAGTTCTACGCCTATATTTCCACGTTAAAGATCTGCAATCCCATTTCATACGAGTTTAGACGTGATGGCAACTTACAATGTGCGTACACCGTATCACGAAAGTGCACTTGATACTCCATACTCGTTCACTGCTCTTTATTTTAATCAGGTCTACCACATCCGTCGATGAAATTTTCATAATTAAAGTGCGTCCCATAGTGCGGCTCGCAGCTAAGTAGCCGTTCGATAAAACTAATTAGGTTCCCACAAACTGATAAAATGGTAACAAACTAACGATTTAAAAAATAATCCTCTTTCGATATAACCATGTTAATATTATGGCTTTTAATCATTAAATATGACATGAAATAGACAGCTATGTTTACTAAACATTTTTTCTGTCACACGCATATGTACATATGTATTGTTTAATAAATCAAAACTCTGTACTAAAGTGTTACGCCGAATACGAAACCAAACACAGCTTAGAGTAAAAAATGGGTATGAAATGTCCGATTTGACGCCAAAACAAAAACAGGACGAATGTATTTCAATCACAAAATCCGGATTCTACTCTACGACTGCAGATATGAGAGTTGCCCCGTTTATAGAAGGCGATACCGCCACAAACAAAGGGTTTAGCTCCGAATAAATCCCGTTATGTCTGTCAAAATCTTTTAACGACGTGTCATGCGGGTTGAATGGGGACCACCTTTGAAAGTGTGCCTAGAGAAACGGATAAAGGAGACAAAGAGTACAGTTCTAACTTTTCCAAAACACATTTCTGATTGCTTTTATAATGCTCGGAATATACGTTCGATGGACAATAAATTTAGACCATTTCTAGGTCAGGCAACTTCTCTAAATGCATAAAAAATTTATGTTATATTTATAGAGGGAACAGAGGTAATACTTTGATCGTAATAAGAAAGAGTTTTTGCGAATGCGGACTCGTAACTAAAATAAAAATATAATAGTAATAATATGTGCAAGATTATGTGCTCGCATATCGTTGAAACCAATATTGTGCTTGGTATGAAGATACCAAGAAACTTAATTAACATTTCGGCTGAGTTATATCCGATGAATTTAATACCGAAGCGTTACACGCTACATCGGGGATTTCAAAATTCATAATATTGTTTGAATTAATAATGTATTTTACACACATATTTTGTCATAGAAAAGGGCACCTCAAGTTATTTTAATATTAATGTAATGCGAGTGCATGAACACGTAAATAATAGGATAATCACAAGTTTAACACACTATAAAAAAAAATATGTATGGATAAATCCTATTTACCCACAGCGTTCTCTTTTGTAAACGGTACCTACCTATCTAGATATGTGCGAGAAAAGTTGTAGAATATATTTGCAAAATATTATTTAAAATTATGATTAATTCAATATGCACGAACATACAGTAGGTACCATATAAAATGTTATGTTAGATCTTTATCCCGATTTTTGTTGTTTAATTTTATATATTATTTGAGAGGTCAGTGAATCCTTGTCTAAAATAGCGCAGGCGATTCTGATGTTCGACAGTTTGACATTAAAAAATGTTCCAATTGAAGATTTTATAAATATGTAATTTTCGGGATGTACGTGAACTTTAGCTCTCGTAATATGTTTTACATTACGTAATTAATAACAGTAGGTACAAGCACAAAATAAAATTGTGGTTACAAAATTTATTTAATAGGTATTAAGGCACAAAAATGTAGGACTTCAGCCTGTTGGTAGCAGCAGATCGGGAAGCAGTTGTTTCTGCGAGAGAGCAAAATATGCCAGCATTTCTCTTCGTTTCGGTGCTTTCGTGACACTTCAGTTTGCCGAGAGATATTAAAGGATAGAAGTATTTCAGGCGTAGGAAAAATAAATTATCCCAGGAGAAAGCTTATGCTGGCTTTCAAGATGCTCCAGTATTATACATCGCTTTACGTTTCCATCACATGCCGGATTACATTTTAGATAAGTTGTGTATATTATCGAACCAACTTGCGACAGTCGTTAACACAATAAATGACATTGTTCGCGTCGTCGTAAGCATTATCATGATAAACAAATAATAAACAGTGTGCCTGATATTATGAAACAATGTACCTACAAGTTCTGTCCAATTTGATCGTATAAATTCCAGTTTCACAACACAAGCCAACTAGAGAGAGCTGAACTATTAATTATATCAAACTCTAAGCAACCGGCAAACATCAGTACAGTTGACTTTGCAGCATTTCTTACTGTAATGAATTTGAACGCTGGAACATAAACTACAGCAGATCGAAACAACTGCGTTACATTGTGCTCGTATCCGACTAAAACAATTTGTCTTACTAAGGACCAAGCAACAAATCAAATGTTTGGAATTTTATAAAATTCGATCAACGTTACACGTTTTAGGCGTATCAGTAAGTTTAGGTATTACACGTCCGGGCAATTACGGTACATGATAGAAAGTGAGTGCCGGAGTCATCGTTTACCACCACCGTTGGACCCGAGACGCCGTTCGCTCGTAAATAATAACTTCATGCATAAACAATGAAAGTCATCCAACACGACTCCCGCTCCTTCCCACCCACTACGGCGTCCATTCATAATTCTCACGAAACACGAAAACAGGCAAGTGATATCGACCACTTTGACATCTATTTTAACATTATTGTTACCGCTTTTACTTTTATGAATACGGAACAAAGGTAATAAGATTTCTATAGTTTATGTGCTTGAACTCAACAAATGGAGTGCCTGTGAAACCGGTTCATCTTATTTTGCTACACGGTTCACCGATTTCCATCTGTGCTGCCGAATGAACATTGTTAACAAAAAACAGCATCCCATTTCCATGATAAAGTTTCTCTGGTACGCTTGAAAGCAATAAAATACGTAATACAAATCCCCGTTTTGGGATAAAATTGCAAGTGAAAAATATATTGGATGCAACACATAAATTGTATTACAAAATTGTATTAATATAACGTGTGTATTGCAAAATTTGCATTCAAGGACAGCTTCGCGTTAGCTACAATTTTTTCTTTCCACCAGTTCTGATTTATTACGAAGAATGTATTTTACGTCTCACCCCCCTCCCACCTCCCTCTTTTCATGTGCTACAATGTATCGTCGCGGAACAAAATAAAGCTACTTCGCGAACTGTAAAACATCGAGAGGATTCTTAACACTTAAGTACGCGCTGAAAGCAAGTCGCTGGGAAAGGTCATGCTTGAAGGCGACAGTTTGCTACATTGAAAATGCCAACAAATTCTTTACTTAGTAAACTCGTCAATAACACTAAAGCTCTCTGAAATTGTCTCGCTTTAATGAGTAGAGGATTTCGGTGTTCTAATTACAATACACTACAGCGTATGGAACCATGGAGTAGCTATGTATTAAGAGTGAGATCAGGACTTGTTTATGATTTGTTTGATAGTAGTGATATTGAAATATACATGAGCGTCACTAACACGTGTAGCCAGAAGGCGTTGAGTTTTTCTCCAAAGAAGTAAAAACAGTTTCAAAATTGTGTACTTACAACACAATCTTCAAAAGTAATTTCTATTAGGACCATGTTTTACTGTTTATAAAAGTTGGATAAAAATCTATATAAAGGTTTTTTGCGACAGAATACTTTGCCACATGGACAAGAAGAAAACGCAGAATGAAATATTTTGCAAATGTTTGTAATAGGCATATTTAATATTGATTGTAATAATTCGATTTTGAAGTTTGAAGCGTTTACGTTATGTGGTCAATAATATATAATATACTCAAAGCTCAAAGCCCAAAGTCCTATTTGCTCACAATCAGAGACAAATGGCTGATTAATAAAGTAAACAGAATATAAACTGTTTGATAAAACAGTGTGTTCACAAGCTTACAGAATAATTTGTTTTATTTTAAACCATTAGATACTTTGGTCTTTAAAAGCAGCATTGATATCAACTTTTCAACGAAATCCCAGACAGCAGCTAGTTAGATATTATAATGGGTATTACGTAGGATAAGGAAGAATATCCGCTTGAGACTGAAGCTGGTTTCATAAGAATGTCACAGCGAAAAGTAAAAAATCTTTCCCAAGCAACTTTTTCCGGAACATATGACAAGGAAAGTTAAGTACGGCGAAGTTTTTGAAGCGGCGGCAAAGTTTGGCCACGTCTTATTTATTACCTTAACTAATTCATGCATGATGTCGTATTGCCTCGGTGGTGTGTTATGATAAAAGTCTCTCAGCTAGTTAGTAGTTTGTTACTTTAATTGTCTTTGAAATTTGTTCACATCATATTTTCTCATCGAGACCTATCCTAGTGCTTTATATGGAACACTACTATCATTTTGACTAGTGTTGTGTGTTTTATTACTGAGTTCGATATAGTCATGATATTTCTCACATATATAAACACAAGCTATTCCTTGTCTGCTACCTTATGTGTACCTACCAGTAAGAGTAACTAATGGAGGTTTCGGCCTGATTGAGATCTAATTTATTGGTTCACATTCTGACTACAACCGCGTTCTAAATCACAATAATGGCATACGGGGCCCGCTCAGCCAGAGCCCGAGGATTACCTATTGCAAGCGTTGTCTCCTTGACGATCTTTGCTTTGTGCTTAAGTGAATTAATTCCTCGATCTACGAAATAAACTTTTATCGCAATGACAACGCACCTATGGACAGTAATGTAACATTTATTATACAACTAACTTGAAAGAAAATATGGAACGGGTTTCATTCAAAACTACACAAAAACGTTTGTTGGCAATGGCAATTTTTATTTGCTAGTAGTTAGAGATAAGGGTGATTATTATGACAGGTATGGGTGAATTATTATACCTATCCGTAATTTGCTGTTACGAGTACTTAAACTTGTATTTACATTATAATGTATTAATTAATGAAAAATGTATGTACTTTCACCTAGAGATTATTATTTTTTGAATTAAAGTAATGCATTTTATGATCGTTGAACAGGTTACAGGTAACCTTTCAAGTATTCGTTTAGGTGTTGTGTGAATCGGTACGTTCATATAATTTTAATTTTAATTAAATTTAATTTTACAAAATACAAAATTTTGTTACTAAATAGAAATAGGTGCGAGATTTGGTTACTCTATATCTATAGGTACATAAAATTTCTTTTGTTTTCATGCAATTAGGAAACTCTCAATCTACTACAACAATCGCAAACATGCTTATTTTCCCTAGCGAAAGGATTACATATTACACCTTTTTTATATAAGTGAGTTGAAGTTTACCATATGTAGGTAGATTTACAGTGGTTACAACTTGACAAATGTAAAATCATGTAAAACTGTAGCATATTTTTTTAGCCAACTCAACTACAAATCTTTTCACAATCATTACTATTTACATTAAGTTTACGTTAAGTTACATTTACGTTTAATTAAACCATAGACAATAAATCTATAAAATATTGAATTAAGCTTGGAATTCAGTGTTTGTTGTCAGAATGTATTAAAATTATATAAGTATATCAATAAAATTTATCATCTTATAAATTACCAGCTAAATTGTAATGCTCCAAAATATTTTAATGTCATATTCTATTATTATAAAAAATCTCCAATTAAACATATTTTAATGATATGTAATATTAACTGGGTGTTAACAGTTGGCGCGTGCACAGAAAACAATGAGTCAAAGTGATATATTCTACGGTTTTATACAGAAAATCCCGAGTTTACAGAAGCTTTTTCACCGTCTACTGGCTTAATTCGAACGAGCTAGGTTTAGTCAGGGTTTTAGTTTTGTGTTGACATTCCAAACAGCCCGCGGACCGTGGAAACAGTTGTCTTCGGAACGCTAGGACGCATAAATAAAGAATACAGTGGAAATAAAAGTGAAATAATTGAAATGTTTATTATTTTACTTTCAGAAGAAAAAAGTCTTGTCTGCTCGGTGAAATTCTGTCAGTCTGTTTCACGCGGAACCGGCATGAATATTCAGGTTATATTAACGTACACTTCATTGTTATTTGCTTCGAATAGAACAATGTGGAAAATTATGTTAATTCTTTACTTTTCGCTGTCTTGCCAACAACACATGTCTGACAAGTCATATACACTGTAAAGTGTGGAGGAACGCTCTGGATAAATAGCAATATCCGGTATTACAAAGAAACTCCGAAGTACAACAACTCTGACTGTCAGTTATGTTTTCACAATGAAAACCATTAAATAGATGCTATGATTTTTTTTTAGGTTGCACCATCACAAATAACAGACTAATTCGAATTGCTTTGCTTTCTTAAACAGTCGGCAAGAAAATCATGTAAATGATAAATGTTATATAGGAATTAAATTTTCGACGGCAATAATTTAAATGCCTTAAGGCGTATTAAATATTTGTAAGATACGTTCAGTATGTTTGATTTCCTATAACAAATAAGTAAGGGAATTATTAATGTGACTATACATGCCGTTCATATTCTTTGACTCTCTAGAACAAATACTGAAGTTTCCAAGAATCAAATACGTACGGGTTTGATTCAATTTACACCGAACAACATATTATAATTATGATACGTAATTTTTATTTTTTACATTGCACAATAGCAGTGCGTGTTTTACCTATTCAATGCTAATGGGAAGAAAATATGTTATTACAACTAAAGATACATGGTTTTTTTTTTATATTATGATAAATAATATAAGCAAAACCTTGAGAAAAACGATAAAATACACAATTATAACGATTTGAATCCAATGTCTATTGTATACAAATATAAAATTTCAGCAGTGTTTTGAAATGTTGTATTAATACTGGTTTGGCACAAGTTTACCTGCGGTCGCCAAGTGTCGTCGGCATGCTCAGTTACGACGTTGAGAATTTTGGCTCAAGGCTTTATCGATGTTTTGTTGCTTGGTTAATATTGATTCACGAAGTTTTTATTGGCACATTCCAATTTACAGCCTTCAAAGTTCCACGTTTTTATTATTAACGTAGTACTGTTTCTTGTTATGCTGACGACTAATATGGACTTAATGTGTAACATCATTTTATAATTACTAAACAACAATTTCATTACACTCACGTATATTATTTCAACCTCTTAATTATACGTTTATTAATTATATAACATTATGATATTCAGCTTTCAAGAACACTTAATCACGTTAAAACGTAAACCTAAAGTTTTATAATCTAATTGTAAGTTAAGTGATGTGTAATAATTACCAGATCAATTACTTCTAAACGATGTTTTATATAAACTCTACATTCGCTATTCAAACTTAGCTACTATAAACCTGTGGCTATGTGTGTGTTATTATAATAAAACTTTGAAAGCCTCACAAATCTTTAGTGGAAGATAAAATATAGTACCGGATTGATCGATTCGAGAAAAGTAACAAAACTCAAATATGAACGTTGTCCAAATCATGTTTAGTACATTAAATGAAACGATTCACACGAACATCGGCTGTAAGTTCAGGAGTTCGGGTATCTTACTGATTGCACTGTATGCTGCAAGGTCACGTTACAGTAGGCTACTAGTAGCGGTCACCCCTCCAAGCGTCGAGTGTGCCTGGTGTTGCTAAACTTTACAAATCGTTTGCAATCTACAGCCGCGTCACGATTACAAAAGTTTCAAATCAAATTCATATTGAACATGTTAAGTGTACAGTTATTTCTGCGTGGAATTTTATAGCAATAGGAATAATTTACAGATTTTGTTTTTTTCATATTCATTACTTATTATAGGAACTGTCCAGTTTCGATTTAGATTCACGTAACACAATAGACTAGTTTTAAATGAAATATGGCAATATTTACCTTTCGGTTGAGTGGTTGAACAGCCTAAGCGCTAAGCCGCGGGGCAGGTTCCCAGGATAAACATTTTTATGGTGACCATATTGTTTGCTCAATGGCTGGGTGTAATAAAAACGTGTATATAAGTATTGTCTCGTATGTATATTATGATTTTAGGTTAGGTTACGTACTTAACTTCTGAGTCTAGTTTATAGTTAGACTACCTTAATATATTTCATTCTGTACATTAAAACAACACTCTTTAACCTATACATAAACGCATTAACCGCTCAAAAAAATTACAAAGTCCCCTTTCTGTATTTTCCCGCCATTAAGTCAAATCCATATTCGCTTTTATTATTACATAAAATAAGTATAAGATAAATTGATTATAAAAATCTATAAAAACAAACATACAAACTCACCGAACAAACTTAAAATAACTTCTGTTTCCATTCCTGCTTTCATCAAAATCGTCATGATATTTAATTATATCAAATATAATATATCTATTGTTTTAAATTCACAATATTATTATTAGTCGAAGTCGCTCACATTACAGGTTGTATCAATACCAATTTGTATCTAATTAATTTACGAAGGATATCAATGTGTCACAGCTTTGAAAATTCTATGCAAATTGTTCAGCAGGAAGTTAATGGTCTAAGACATCTTGTACAGTGTTGTTTTGGGGATATACTGCAGACCTGCGGGTATATCCATGATATCGGGTTGCTGTTATGAATAATTATTGACGAAGTCCGAAACAGCGTCGAGTATTGAGAGTTTCTTAGTGCTTTAAATAAATTTATAATAGGTGTGTACTATAACTCCGGGTAGAAATTGGCACTTTGACGGCTTACAGTCGATTTATAATGTATGTATGAACTAGTCCGTTCGCGTTCCACCGACATTTTACTGACGCGTGCCTAAATATTAACTTTCAGCGTAAATAATATTTCGGCTATTACATATTCGTACCTTTTGTTTTTAATACCAAAATATCAGGCAAATACACGATCGTTGAAGGCATTATCCCGCTAGAATACAAAATCAATGCACATTCTAACAAGAGAAAATTATATAATTGCTTATGTTGAAAAAGTAGAAGAAAATATTATAAGTAATATTATAATAAATAGCGACATCTATTATTTATTTATTTATTTATTTATTTATTTAAGGTCACCAACATTCTATACACCATTAAATTTTCAAATAAACAGTACAAAAAATAAAAGGTAAGTGCTAGAATAATTATAGGCGACGACAACATGTAAACAAGACATCAAATCATAATGTAAAGAAAATTAAAATAACTTAAAATTAAAATTACTCTAAATATGACAAAATATCAAATTATTTATAACATTCAACGAAAATAATTAAGTACAAATTACATATAACATTATTCAAAATCAAAATAAATTATATTCTATAATAATAATTAATGAATTGCCTTTGAATCATAAAGTAACAAAACATAGAAGTCTATGAATGAAAAGATTAGAGTAGGTAGTTTTAATTAAATATGAGATCATTTAAAATTGCAGTCAATAAAAAATAAATCAAAAAATTAAAAAATTAAATAACAGTTAAGTAAATTTTACGGTTTCTTAGAGATTGCAAATAGTTTATTTTTAAGGCTACGTGTGGTGTCCAGAAATAGGTCCAATTCCATGGTTTTAGCAGTTTTGTTAAATTCCCTAATAATTCTATTTAAAGGAGAATTTTGTCCCAAATTGGACTTACAAGGTAAATCGGTAATAATATTAAACTTAGAGGATCTAGGAATCTTGTACGGGATGGAAAAGTTTAAGGATCCTAATAGTTCTGGCACGTCCAAGGAGCCATTTACAAGCCTAAAAAGAAACGCCAGGTCCAGCATGCGTCTTCGATCCTCTAATGTTTGCATTTTGAAAAACGTTAATCTGTCGTTATAGGAGGTAATTTTATTTGCCATATTACACGAGTAAATTAGGTGCCATAGAAAACGTCTCTGTACACTTTCGATACGTTTAATATATATGTCATAGTATGGGTTCCAGGCTACGCTGCCGTATTCTAAACCGCTACGAACTAAGGAGCTATATAAAAGGATTTTTGTTTCGCTAGATTTGAATTCGCGAGTATTGCGCAAAACGAATCCAAGATTTTTGAACGCTTTAGAGCAAATTGTATCTATATGAGTGTTGAAGCGCAGCTTATTGTCTAGTGTTATGCCGAGATCATTTATGCTATTTACTAGGAGCAATGCAGTGTCTCCAATTTTATATTCGTTAGAAGAATCATGTTTCTTGCGTGAGAAACGAATATAGTTACACTTAGTCACATTTAGGTGCATACCGTTATTTTCACACCAAGCTACAAGTTGGTTAAGGTCTTCTTGTAACAGGACCGCTTCCTCGGACGAGTTTACAGCTCTAAAAAACTTTAAATCATCTGCAAATAAGTAATATTTAGAGTGGGCGAAGCAGCTGCCAATGTCATTAATAAAGATATTAAAGAAAAGTGGACCTAAATGTGAGCCTTGAGGTACTCCAGAATTTACTAAGAATGGTTGCGATGAGTAACCATTAGCTACAACACGAGATTCTCTACTTGTCAGATACGATTCACACCAACTCAGGAGTGGTTCAGCAATTCCATGAATTAAGAGCTTATGAAGTAATACTCTGTGGTTGACTCGATCAAATGCCTTGCTGAAATCGGTGTAAATCGCATCGACTGAAGAGCGCTGGTCGAGTGCCAACGATACATCATTAATGAAGGACGTAAGGTTAGAAGTTGTAGACCTAGCTTTCATGAAGCCATGCTGACGAATATTCATAATAGGTTTAAGGTGCCAGGTTAGAATAGGATGTATTAGCTGTTCAAAAACTTTAGCTACCACAGGAAGGATCGATATGGGTCTGTAGTTTTCTGTTAGGTCCTTTCTACCCTTCTTGAAAATAGGAACTACAAGTGCCGACTTCCAGCAGGAAGGAAAAATGCCAGTGAACAAGGATTTGTTATATATCAACGTCAGCGGTCTAGCTAATGCTTGAGCGCATCCAGATACGAAGACTGAAGGTATCTCATCAGACCCTGCGCCCTTATTCAAATCAAGTCTTTTTAGTACCTTAAGAACTTGATCGTCTTTGAATTTTATTAATGTAAGGTAATTATTCGTCAGCATGTCTACCCGATCGCTTGGACCAGAAGAAGAAGGAGGAGAAGGATAATCAAAAGGAACAATATTAAAAGCGGCAGAAAAGTTTTGGGCAAACAAATTGCAAATATCGTCTCCGTTGGTGGCTGTGCTGCTATCAAAGGACATTTCCGCGGGATACACGTTCTGACTATTTTTTTTATGCTTTATGAAGGACCAGAAGAGTTTGGGGTTAGACTTGAGATTTTGTTCAAGTTGATGTATATAAGCGTTATAACAGATGGCCATTAGACGATCAGCACGTTTCTTTGCTAAATCAAAAGATAGAATATCAAGAGGGTTATTGTTAAATTTTCTAAGTTTATTTCTATATCTTAGTTTCTCACGCAGGATCCCGATTAGATTATTAGAGAACCATATTGGATACTTTTTACTTCTGCTCTTAGACTTGGGGACAAATTTAATAATAGCAGAGCGAATATGAGTATAAAATATAGCGACCATTTCGTTAACAGATGTACAATTTTGAAATTCTTTATCCCAACAAATCATATTGAGTTCATTAACAATTTGAGAGTAGTCTGCTTTGTGAAAACAATAATGTTCATTTTTGTTTGGCTCTAGTACCTTGTTGGTGTTACGAAAAATGTTAAACTGTAGCGGTGGATGTAAAGGGTCTATTACTGATAGCGGTTCACTAACAGATAAACATGAGATATTTATATTGCTTAACACTAAGTCTAAAATTTTATTTTTATTATTTATTATATTATTATATTGAGCAAGATTATGTAAAGAAGTAAAGTCGATAAAGAGAGATGAAAATATGCTGCGAGTTGTAGATGTTTCGGAAGAATCGGAGGTTGCAAACGAGTGCCAGGGAATGGACCCCAGATTAAAGTCGCCCATTAATATCGTTTTGTTATCATTATTGTGATCCATGAAAAGATTCGCATTATTAATAAATTCTTCTAAAATATGTCTTTGCACAGGTGGAGGTAGATAAACAGCGCAGAGATGTAGTATGTCAATTTTACCCAGGTCATTATGGCATTCAATTTGAACCCAGAGATCTTCACATTTGGACTCATATTCGTGCAAGCGTTTCGAAGGAAATCGTTTGGATACCGCTATTAAAACGCCACCTCCATCTTTATAATTGTGAAAACCACTAGTTTCTCTATCCCGCCTATACACGACGTAACGACTATCAAATATTTCAGAATCGAAGATGCTGCTGTTTAACCATGTTTCAGTCAATGCTACCACATCATAATTATTGCATACAATATTATTAAAGATTTCTATTGTTTTAGTTCTTAAACCTCTAACATTTTGATAATAAAAATTTAACATAAAGAAAAAACAGTAATTAATAGAAACTTGCAATATAAACAAAAATAATTAATAATAACAATTAAAGAGAAGTAAAGAAGATCCCAATAGTTATGATAAGTTATTTAGTGCAGTTATATCTTTCACTATTATATAGTTCGAATTGTCTGACTTTCGAAGGAATACTTTCCCGTCGCGCACCCAACAGTACCTGTAGTTTAATTCCTTGGCTTTGATGCGGGCCTCGGCATGAAGCTTCTTAGTTTGCAGTGTGAGATGTTCGCACACGTATACTGCACTTTTTTTATTGCCTCCGTACCCCAAATGGCTGGTGTTGAGTTTGTCCGTGGGATTGTCGCGATTGAACTTTATTGTGTTTGCCAAGAAGGTGTCACGAAGACGACGGCTGCTAAAATTTACTACAATTGAGCGTGGCCGAGGGCTTTTTGAATTTTGTTTAGCAGTACGCGCGCAGTAATATAGGTCGGTCTCGGACAGTGGGCACTTGATGATATTAGCCAGTTGCGTAACTGTGTTGTACAAGTTCTCGTTTTTGTGTTCAGGTACGCACTGTATCTCAATATTACAAGCGCGAGACAGCTGTTCTGTGTGGTTCACTCGTTTTACTAGGTCTTCTGTAATCGCTCTTAAATGCTCGTTTTCGCTTTTGAGTGTGGTTATTAAGGTCATCTGTGTTTCAAATTCGCAAATTATTTTATTGTGTTCTGTATTAAAATGAGCCAGCGTTTCGTCTAATCTATTCAATTTCGCCTGGATGTCACTGATTTGAGTATTGAATGTACTGTTTAACTCTTCTCTTATTATGTCGCGAATAACATCAGCAGAGATGCAATCACAGGTCTCCGAGGAGTGGGTCTTCACGCGTTGAGTTATGTTGTCGTAATGTGGAGAAGGAACTAACTCAGTCTGCTTGAGTTTGGATGCCGCAGCAGGGGAAGAACGCACTGGCTTTTTCGTTTTGTCGCCAACTTTTGGTTCTTTAAAACCGGAACATTTTTGCGTATTCATTTCAAACAGCTTAACCGTCGACGACGATGACTCAGCGGTGTATATCGGCGAGCGGCGCGAGCGGGCGACAACTGTGTTGCGCAGGTCAGTTACGCGGCCGTTACTTAAAACTTTAAAATTGTTCTGCAATTATTTTGAAAACCACTGGACAGAATCACATAAAAATTGTGTCAATAGAACGGGTAACACTTTAACTATGAGGATATATAAGTTTAAACACGATCAACTCACTAAAAACTACTATACGAATTTAAAATGTAGGGAGTAACGCGAATATGATGTCTCTTACGCTCTGCGCGCGCGTTCACTCATTATATTATATATATTTCTTGTGTGTGTGTGTATGTCACTGAACTCGTCCTAAACGACAGGACCGATTTTGATGATTTTTTTTGTGTGTGGTCAAGGGGACTCGAGACTAGTTTACATTTACAATTTGGTCCATAGGAAAATGTCTTTTCAATTAATTTTTAAATTGTAAGTAGTTGTTCATTTTAGAATGGTTCACATTGGATCCGGCAGACTGCGCCACCATCGCAGTGTCAAATATAAATTGAACGTCTAGAAATCATTTATATGGCAAAGCAATGGTTGCAGGGACAGCTAGTCATATTATAACTTTATAATCTGTACAACTATAATCAATGACAAATTTTTATCTTAGGACAATTCCTCACACGGCTATCTTATTCCAAAGTAGGCAATTCAATGCCTGTGTTATGGTGACCAGACAGCTGATAAACATACATATTATATAATACTTATATATAGATACTTTTATTATAACCAGACACAGAACAAACAAATGTGCTCATCACACAAATGTTTGTTCTGGGTGGGAATTGAACCCACAACCTCCGGTTTCACTGTCAGGGTCTCTAACGGCTTGACCACGAGGCCAGTCAAACCAAGTTCTATGCTATGTAAAGGTAAATTTTTGTAAAGAAGGAAAAAATACAATTTTAAGTAATGTATAGTTGGCACTAGTAAAAAGGCACTAGGCTACTCGATGGTAGAAGGAATACATTTGCGTATAAACAGTACACTCACAGAATAGAAATACATGTAAATTCGAAACACGGTTCGAATACTTAAAATTTGTTCGAACAACTGGTGGAAGAGTATGTAAATTCCGCGCCTCATCACCCTATAAATACCCGTAATAAAAGTACTTTCGACACATACGGTAAACTTAAAGCTCTATTCACTAGATATGGGTATGGTTTATTAAACTATTATGTGCCGTAGACAAAGGTTACTAAGCGACTGCTTACTCTGCAGGAGGTTGGCGAGGTCCAGCAGAGTGGTGTCGTCGTCGTCGCCTTTCCATTTCTTCAGCACCAGAGTGTTCTGATTGTGCAGTTTGGTGGATTGCTTGTTCCAGTCGACCACGATCACCTGAAAGCATCAAACAGTTGCATACACCTGAAAGTAACAAAGTCAACCATCCAGGCTTGTAAAATATTTTATTGTAAACAATGTAATTGCTATTGCAAACAATAAAGAATAAATAAACATATTGACTATTCAACAACATCATTTACAAATTTGTTAATTTTTCAGCTAAACAATTTAATTTTGAAATTTGTCACTATTCTGTTTATCGTCCTTTAAAAAACCTTTATCTTCTAATCCTTCCATACTTGGTGTGACTTTTATGGACTACCGTTAGGAATTGCGTGGCAGGATTTGAATCCAGACTAGGGTATAACTCCTTGACTGTGTGGTTTGTTAGTGTTAAACATTCCATACAATCAATTATGGAAAACCCTTTAGATAGATTCAGCTCATAAATTAGCAAATATATAAACACCTTGGACAGATCTCGGTTGAGACCGTCCAGATTCTTGACGTGCACGCCGTCGATGAAGTGCGTGGAGTCCCTGAACAGCCTGTAGGTGATGAGCTTATTCTCGGGGTCCAGCTTGTCGATCACCGGCCAGATCATGAAACCGTTCTCCGTCGTGAAGATTATCACCTCGTAGTCCGAGTTAGCGACGGTCTGTAGGAACTGGTCCACACCAGGGCGCTTCTTAAATCTGTTGTATTTAAAAAATTATAATGACAACACAATCAAACAAATATATAATGCAAATCTTGGTGGAAGCCAGTGACAAGTGGAACTGACTTCTCTAACCCAACCAAATAGATCAGATACTCGGCTAACGGTCAAATCAGATATATACAAAAAGCTATGAAAAGGGCCATGAATGAATAAGAATTACATCTGCATTGATGGATTGAGAAATTTGGCACTTGGCACCTACTGCCTACCCCGTTACAGACCGGTATAATGACTATAATGTTGTGTATAATATAATGACTACTATATAACATTACCTCCAGCCAGTTTGATATGACCAGTCGGGGTGTACGAGTACATCGGTGATCTCTAGCACCAGGGTGTACGTGGGTTGATAGGGCACCGGCAAGGGGTCTGGCAGTAGTACCTCGCGCGACGGCTCTTTTATCATCTGGAATTATTACAATGGAAATCCGTTATGTAATTCATAACTTAACAGAGCAGTGTTTAAACATTTATATAGCAGTTGATATCTCATGCGCTAGCATTAAACTTTGATTAAACAAGGATTAAAAGTTGATCAACACGTTTTCCTTGTCATGATATACTATTAAATGGCTATTTAACAAACTCGATTTTAAAAAATGTGTTGGGTTAAACAAAGTAGGAAATAGAATGGCCATATAACTTGTTACACAGTAAAAAAAAATGAGCCGTCACAGGACGCCTGGCAGATGTGAAACATCATGGTCGTACAAGTAATAAACATAAAACACAGTATTATTACAGGAACGAATTGTAGCCCAATGAAAAAAAATGAACTATTACGAATTTATTACAGAAAATGGTGACATTATTTAATAAACATTTATTTACATTCAATACAAAAATTCGATATAATTTCCAGTTGCCACAACTTGATTATCTGTCACTTCAGTAATATGTAGTTATATTAGAGTTAGTATAGCGTGGCGAGCGTCGCCACGCCAGCGATCCGGTTTACACCCGCGCCCAAAGATGTTTCACATCAATAATTAGAAACGTTCGTAAGCCGTTAGAAGGGAAATTGATCGACAAATATTTGTATTGAAACCTCGTACTTGAAGATTGATCAAGACCGACCGACCGGCCGACCGCGTCGCTGCTTTAACGCTAATCAACAGAACGTTCGTTGCAGCGAAGTATCGATTAAAATAAGGCATGAAAATCTACTAATCACTGTACGTTTAGCGACGAATGTTCGCGAACGTTCGAGTAAACAAAAAACAAAACCCCAACAAAACAACCGCGAGCGTTATTTATAATCTAACACAAAAACGTGGAGCACTCTAAGTACACACGTATTTATGATCTTTAGGAAATAATAATTAGTTAAGTAATGGGTTGATTTAAATAATAAGTTAAGTTAAACGAGAAACCCGTTTTATTCAAACGCTTACGTTTACGTTTAGAGAACACACAACATTAACAGTGTTTGAAACTTAAACTTAAAATTTTAAATACGAAAGGATAAATATATACCTTCACCTTCTTGAAGGCGAAGTGCTATAATACCGTATAATGTCTCACTCGCGTTAAATAAACGTTCACTCTGTGGTTTTATTTTAAAACTAAAATACAGCTTATTAATTAAACTTGGTAGTGTGGACAGAAAAAAAAATAATGAGTACTCAGAATAATTGAGTTGAAAAATTATAATCATAGTAGGATTGCGGTTAAAATGAATATTATATAACTGGTAACGGTGTAAAAGATTCGTTAAATGTTATGTAACAGTAGACCATAGTTAGAAGGGTTAAACCCTTATACGAAAGAGTTGATAAAACACATATAACTTGACGCCACTAGGTTAAAAACAATTCAGTATTGTATCCAATTTAAATATTTGCATTTTTTTATACCGCCAAAGTCTTAGTGTAAAGTGTTCATCATGCAAAATGCAGATTGTCCGTTTATCTATCACTAACCATACATTTATTACACTTGCTATATGTTTCAATGTACGTTTATAATAAAACACTAATTTGTGTAACACTAATGATAAAATCATATCATCGCTTCCGTGACACCAATGCCATGCTACGTCATTCTTGCATGGGGCCATTCGAGTTATACATACGTGAGCGGAATTTTAGTAATTAACACCCCCCCCCCCCCCTTTGTTCCTTGTAACCGTTACTCAGAAAAACCCTGGCTGTACGGTTACGTAAGGATTGGTAAAACCTACCAAATTAAAAGTCAGAAGTAATCAATATATCTTGGTGACGAAACCCCCATCTAGACCCCCCCCCCCTTACCCCCCACTTCCCCTCGGTGCTCACGCAACAGTCCAATGACCCCACACCGCATGGAATTGAAGTACCGCTAGCTGCGTTCATTGTAAATCGATTTAAGAAAAAGTACAAATCGATTTGCGAATATAAATAAAAATCGACTTGCCGAAATCGATTTTTACCTCCATCATTATTCCTACGTTATTTTGGTCAGATGATATTTTATATTAAAACCTATCTTCTACTATAACGCCCCCGTCTATATACCCCGACCCTCCCACGTAGACCACATCGATATTGACATTAAATTCCCCGCTCTCCCCGAGACACAATAAACGTTAAAAACACCGAACTTACCATAATCTCTCTCTGACCTAATAAACGATTTTGACGATTACGATAAGTCCCGAATCGATTCGCACAGAATCGAATACAACTCGACTAACATTAAATTGGACACATCAATACAATCTCTTACACGACTACTTAGACAAAGATATACGTTATTTAAATATTAATGTAATAAAATACATTTGCCGCACGTCGGCTTACATGTTAAAGAGAATATTTTTATATCCAACGGCGAATTACATTCTTAAAAACTAATCTGTCATTATTCATAAACACTCAAGAGCAATGCTTCACTCGCATGTCTCCCTCCCTCTGAGCGAAATAGACATATGATAGAAAGGGATGGACGGTTACCATTGAGTGTTTATGCCTAAATAATGCGTGGTACGGTTAATTATACACGAAAAAAAAAACAAGAGTGGTGTCGAGGGACACCCGGATGGAACGAAGTTCCTTTTGATGAATTAGTGAAAGAATTGTAATAAAATTTTATTTCTTTTAATTCGCAACACTAGTGTGTCGGACAAGTTCCGTCTGAATTTTTTCTGTCAAGCCTCCTTTGCAACGCGCGATAAGGAACTTCGTTCCAAAATAACGTGCAACATATCACGGGTGTGAAACAATCAATCGCCGTCCGGCGAAAATCAATCAAGCTCGGCGTGTTGTACGCAAATTATTCAAAAGTAGCGACATCTGGTGCGTTTAAAAATCATATTATAATCGACCTTTACAATATATAAAAAGCGCTTTAATCGCTCAACTATCAAGAACGATCGCAAACTTGTAACACTTATAACGTTATGTCAGTTGAGTGCAATGTTCGCGCTGCGAGCGTCAAGCGCGCGTCGTCCGCGGCGGCGCGAGCTCATCCGTGGCGGCGCGCGCGCGTCCGCGGCCGCTGCGCTCCCCGCGTCGTCGCCGCACTTAATACGACGATCGAGACACTAATCGCCAACGTTGGCTCAAACATTGGCGCCGCCGCCGTCTCCTCTACACCTACGGAACAGACATTGGTGCCAGCGGGTGGCACCGCGGTAAGGTGTGTGCAGAAACTCAGCGCCCCCGCACATTCACCGCCCAACGCACAGATCCTATCACTTCACACGGTTCGCCCTTTCCAAGTAGCGAAACACACGAGCCGTCATCTATACTAATAAATAAAATTAGAGTCTCCGTTTGTAATATTGAAATAACCGCTTCTTACTAAATGCATGTCTGTAAACACGGTACATATACCAAAATAGCATTTTTTACAATTTTTGTCTGTCTATCTGTTTATTTCGGCTAAGCTCTGGAACGGCTGGGCTGATTTTGACAGGACTTTCACTGGCAGATAGCTGATGTAGCAAGGAGTAAGTAGGCTACTTTCATTTTAAAATTTTAACAATAATTTTTTGTTAAATTCAAACGCGAACGAAGCCGCGGGCACCGCTAGTTAAGAATAAAGGACGAAAGGACGTATATAAATACGTTCAATAAATATAGGACTATACCCATACACTATTAACTATCCAATACATAATAAATAGTCTTTCAGTGTACAGGTGACATCTTAAAGCTATAACGTTCATTCGCACACCCGGTTCAACTGTCAACTTTGACAGTTCAAAATGTTCCACATTCAAAAAAAATCCGGATTTCCGCACACATCACGTCACTCGCACTGGGCCGCACGGCCCGCCTGGCCCATAGCGACGTCCAAACCCATCACACCATCATAAGCATCCAGTTAGTCCTTACATCTAAACACAACTAAGAGCCAACCGTAGTCACTCTGAAACCGATATCAATTTTACCCCAAATCCACTTCGGCATTTGGACCCTCGACCTGGCCAGAACGGAGGCCCCTTAGACCCGATAAGCTCGTGTTGGGGAAAGCCAATAGACAATCTAAACCCCTACAAATGTTACACCATACACATATTGAATACTGATAAGTAAGACATCGATAAACTTATTTGTCTCCACTTTGGGAGTATTGTTCATGTACTAAGATTAAAATTAATATACCAACTACACACCGCACTTAAATACTTTGACATAGTTTCATTATATATAACACAGATGTCCTTACAGCTATTCGATACCACAAAAACACACTTTACAGAACAGACGGACAGGCAAACGGGTTATGTATGGACAGGCCCGCATCTGTGTCCAATCTCAGTGTCACAGATCAAATATATCCCTTGGGATCCAACGACGGATCTTTGCCTGTCCCCGACGGGCCTGTCGGGCCGTATCTAGTACATATTTCATCATACTTCACACGTCCTCATCCACTCGTGTATGCAGTGATTGTTAATGATAGTGGCAGTCTTATTATTTTCCATGATTGTGTTAATTTCTCTTCTTACGCTTTTTACCTTTAACGTTCGCTTTCGGTTTCGGTCGAGGCTTCGCTCCTGCTGTTTGTCGCTTATCGGTTGCCGTTTTCGTTTGCACGTGATCTGTGCCTGAAGCCAGAGCAGCGCCTGCCATTTCTGGACTGTCGCTTCGTCCACCTTCGATGGCAGTCGGGTTTACACCTGTTTCGCTGTCACTAGCGAGCGGCGTGTTTAAGCTTTCATTGCCCACGTCAGCCGGTGCGCGAGCGTTGTCGGCTGTCGATGTATTT
>DWQT01000677.1:0-20601 GCA_018244895.1 Myscelus amystis hages | reverse complement strand
CCATAGTCTACCACGCTGGCCAAGTGCGGATTGGTAGACTTCACACACCTCAGAAAATATTATACAAACTTATAACACCTCTAAGGTGCAGGTTTCCTCACGATGTTTTCCTTCGCCGTTTTAGCGAGTGATATTTAAATTTTATTTATAAAGACGCACATGATAATTCAGAGGTGCGCGCCAGGATCAAACCCAGACTCCCGGAGTGAGAGGCTGAATTTCAAACCACTAGACTATCACTGCTAGCCACTAGGCTATCACTGCTAGATAATGCTGCAATTTTATATATCTAAACAATATTATATAGCTGTTAGATACAGGCTAGTATTATATATGTATATACATAAGACACGAGTCATTTTGAAAATAGGAAAAAGTCAAATTAACAATATGTTTTACATAATGAGAATTGAACTTCATTAAAATGTAATCACTTACACAATCCTTGCATTTAATCCGTAAGCGGGTGCGTAACGAGTTACGTTTTTTTTGGGTCCCACTGCTGGGCTTGGGTCTACCAAATGAGAATAGGGTGACGCTGCTTCAATGCCAGCCAGCGTCTCTAATAATTGTCGCGGCACTTCAAGCACTCAATTAGAAGCAGAGCTAAATTTCGCACACACACAACTGGAGTATCGAAAGCAGTTCATATAATAATTACTTGGCTACCCGCGAATAATGCTAATCGACATATGAATACAAACAATTTGAAAATAGGTACATTAGAATTACAATGTATTTATTTTGTGAATACGTTAACGATATCAAAGTATCAAGAAACTAGGAGATAAGGGAGCAAATGTTTTAGCATTAAGGATGATCCGGGTGTGTGATCAATCTTCCGCACGTCCACCAGCCTCGCCCTGCGCGGCCCTGCGGCCCTACACCGCCCTACACGGCCCTACACCGCGCCCTCCGTGCTTACGCGTGCCGGAAGATCTCCTGAGACCTAATCATTCATTTAAGATGTAAGAAACATACTACATTTTTGGTATCATTGAAATTTATTACATTAACCTGATATACGAAGATGATCTATCATATACAAAGTCAAAATATGAAATGATGAAACGCGTGTCATAATATGCTTTTAATGTATGTATCTGTGTAATCTTTAACACCTTGATGGCAATTATACTATTAGTGACATCACAATTAATACATTTCTACTATGTGAAATCTTTGACTTTCCTTATTATTATACTAAGAAAATTCTGTAAGATTAGCCGAGTCACACACACCCCACGGCCTTCAGTAACAGAACCAAACGTGTTATTTTGCGTGTTTTTATACCGTGTAAGCAAATAAAAAATACAGAACGCTATCCATTTGTATTTCGTGAATGTGGACAAAAGAAATCGAGGCTAAACATATTCCCGCATAAAACACCACGTCACAGCACGTGGGCTATAAATTAATACGCGTATTCGGCGCGCGGCGGACGTTGCGAGCGGGGCTTCGAATGGCGTGTTGTGGGAACGGAACGATACAGAACGATCGATACGAAACTAAACAACGCCGCCTCGTTACGAGTTAAGTTATCCAAGAAATGCTAAACTTTATGTTGAGCTTATCATATCAAGGTCGTATTGAACTACGTAACCTAAAAGTGTAGGAGTTTGATACGTCTGATATATTTTGTTCCAAAACAATCTTATAGGTTGTAATTTAATAAAATTACTTATTGTAAAAATATTTTTCGTCGGAGTAAAATGGTTTTCGATTGAGGACCGAATCTAACACCATAAAGGTGGACGTTTGGATCAATAATTTGTGTATAAGTAATTATCACTCTTTATAACGATATACACATAGTGAGGAAATCTTACGAAGTGTGTCAAGCTTGTCAATTCGTGCTACACTATGGCCTTTATAGGAAGACTCGTATCCAGCAGTGAACGAATAAAAGATAGGGTTGAATGAAATGTTTCGGCGTATTTTTAAAAGAATACATTCTGTTTTCGCCGGAGACGTGTTTGTACAAGCCCTACCGGAAGCCGCGCGACGCGTGCCACACGACGCTCGTGTTGGACGGTCGTGCGACATGTTCCCTCGTGCCCGCATGTTATTGTCCTCCCGCCGCTGATTGTTATTGTACTGTTAGAGACTTACGGGATTAGGGGACTTATTATGATAATAACGATAGTTGGGACATTCTCGCAAACGGCTTTGATTTCGAGTTATGCAATTAAATGCACGTACTATGGTAGTCGAATAGCTGATAAAAATAGTTATACACGCACTATATAATATGTATAAAGATATTTTTTTTTTATAAATCCAAAGTTACAAACACCGATAAAACGAATCCAAAACCTCGGAATTGGCCGTGTGTTTGGCCGCGATCATATCAGATGGAAAACGCAGATATTGGAGCACAAATGCGTAGAAGTCCTATTCGCAGTTAGCTTGAATTTTTTTATTTTTACTTATGGGGAAACCAACACCGGTAGCGCTTCGCTTTTAACAATTATTGTAATGACAGAATATGCGCAGGACCGTTTTAATGGAATTGTACTCAAGTTTACGTTACACCTCCACTCAAACGACCTATATTTCAAATCCGATTAATATATTGAATTACTCTGAACCTAGCTTTTTGTAATAAATATTTGAGAAGACTTATCACATTGATTCGATAATTTTATTTAAGTTCCGCTTCTTCGTAGATGTTATTATATTACGGTCTGAAAAAGTTTAATCAATATTTTCGAACAGTACGAAGAAAATTTCCAAGCAACGTTGAATGAGCATTACCCAGACGCGCGTGCTCCATCGTGGGCTGCATCATCGCTTTTCTTGCGATTACTTTATGGTACAGAGCCCATTGTATGAGAGATCATCAATCCAATGATGTGTTTGGCGGCGCCGCCCCGCTCCGCACTGCCCTGACCGGTATATCTCCAGCGCCGATCCTTCAATCTCATGCGACGCCATTCCGTCCTCAAATTTCCCAAATCTATGGCAACACTACGACACAAATTGCGATCCGGCAACATTCTTTCTCCCTTAATACCCACGCAATTGGGCGGCTTGCTACACAATATTGCACCTTATTGCTACACTGTTACGATCGGATTGCGTGTGCGAACAGTTTGGCGTTCATCGCTCCGTTATAAATCTAAGCGGAGCCCCCATATGTTCAGTGATAACCCACGTAACTCTTCCCCGGACGAATCACTTGGTTCTCGCTTCAGGTATCTGAAAGTGCGAGGCCGACCGACTTGTTTATGAGATTTATTTACGATTACTCGGATATACAATTTACTAGTCGATCGGCACTTATTTAGCCGTTCTTATGAAAGTAGATTAAAATTAAGTATCATAAACATTAGTTTACCTATTGTACGACATAGTGTAACGAGCGCAAGCAGTAAGTTCAGCCGCATTTAGTCAGAAACAGAAAGAGTATCGAAGTCTAACATTAAGGTGACAAGTAGGACCCAGGTTGTAAGTAACACGGTTTCTCATAGATATCACAGAGTTGTTTGTGGAGCTTATGGAAATAATAGACAAGTTTAACCCAAGTTCAGATTGAATTCAAGCGTGTATTGATCCGACAATGATATGGTATTCGTTTTATTATATTCATTCAAGTACGAAGGATGAATATGCAATTGGCAGAGCGAGTGGCATGACGCCAGGCCGTTGTAAAGTAAGCGATAAATTGCAGCGCAGGTGCGGCGCCCGCTTCTGGCCCGAGAGGCGCCCGCCGCAGGCTGCGTGTAGAGCGGTGAGAGGGCTACGAAGCCTTGCAACACGTTCTACGCTTGTAAGATCTGGTAACAACTTTAGTGGGCTTTCAACACGATCAGAAACTGACCAACCTAACTTAATTGAAATGATTAAATAGTGCTTTATGAGTGAGGAAGGAGTATGTTTGAAGAAACATGTCGGGTCTATAAGGAATGAAATATTTGACCCTCGGTGCCCACTGCATACCCTATTAAGGGCCTGTCGTGATGATCATCCATGTATAGAGTGCAGTATCGCATAGCAGCTATATAACTTATGTGATGTTTAAATAAAACATCTTGAAAACATCGCAAGCAAAAATTACCTAACGTCTCATTGTCAAACAATATAAAAGAGCGGAAACAATCCTTTGCCTCGTACTGTCACTTCAACAATGCGAGCGCTGAATCACAAATATACTTTTCTTTCTTTATTTCATTTTAATCCATTTCTTGGCCTTTTGAACATGAATTCTCTGCGCTTCCTCTCGGTTTCATCTATTGTCAGGTTTGGAAATTATTTCTTTGGTAATGGTATGTTTTTTGGTGTAACTTGAGCTGGTTACATGTATTGAAGTTGTTTTAGTGATACAGTTCGAAAGTTTTATACTTTTGATTTACTACAAAGCCAGTGGGACCGGAAATGGGAAGCGCTAGTGTGAATGATCGTTTTCGTATTTTTACGAATAGACTAAGGTCGTTGACACTGATCTATACCAAAACAAAATGCAATTGAATTTTTCTTGATATGATATTAATATTACTGCTTGATATATCACAAATGTAGCGCTGTTTTAAAGAATAATTAGACCTATACGAAGTAACTAACCAGCTCAATTTAAGAGTCACAAAATGTAGTCGGACCTGTAAAAGCAAAGACTGCATAGAAGAATTATACTTTATCATGGCATCATTGTTATAGAACCCAATAACTCTACCAGTGACGCTGAGTTAGCGATATTTTATTAGCCGACTCCATTATATAGACAAAGAAAACGTTAGCTATCAAATGGAGCGAAATATGTAGCCGCCATTTCCTGTGACTTGGATAAGAAGCTAATTGTGCCGGGGTAGGTTGCGGTGAAGAAACTGCACGGGTTAGTTGAGGAGTTATGCCAACTATGAACAGAATGAACACGAGAAACTAGAAACGACAAATTGTTGTGACTTGACAGAAGTTCTGTCGCTTGTCATATCTACTTGTTAAATATTTATGCCATTTTTCTCTAAGTAGCAAACGCTTAGGGTAATATGTATTAATATTTCATAATAAATAGCCAATGTTATTTAAATCCTTGCTCAGATTAAAATAAAAGAACATAAATATAAAAAGTTTATAACGCGATATAAGGTCAACGCAATGATTGACTTCTTCCATTCTGTAATATGTATATGTTTTAGTTTTTAATCCAAGTTAAATAAGTGTGAAAAGGCAAAAAGGGCTTGATATTGACACAGACCACACTGTCTCGTGTTTGTTCATTTACCGCTAGACCTGTAAAGAAGCTATTACTGTAACGATTTACACTTCGCTAATACGAATGAAGACAGATTTTTCCAGTAGCGTTTTCCATTCGACTGCACGATTTGGCCATTCGAACGTTAATTCGATTTACAAATTACTTAAACGCACGTACACGCATTTTTACAACTTAACCTGGTTTTCATTTAGATTTGAATGTGTATCACTGTTGTCGATCTATGTACATTACATTTTAAAACTAAGCCATTCTTAACTGGAATTTGTGTCAAAGGTAGTGTCTAAAATAAATAGATTAGTGATTGTATAAATGCATACCTATTTACTATAATTTAGTTCCTATTCAAAGCTTTGGAAGTCTATCTCCGTGCCCGACGTAATCCTTACATTATCTATTATTACCGATGCAGTTTGCGATACTGGAGCGAGGAGCGTATACACACGCTGCCAATTTCCGTTCGAGCGTTCCATGGAGTCGAGGTGTAATGGAGTTATAAAAGTTAAATGTTGTGTTCTGCAGTTCACAATTAGATTTCCACGAGAATTGAATATAAAAAAGGTTTCTAATACATTTGCATTTAATAAAACGATCAGAATTTGCATGGTAAGTATTGCTTTACGTAGCTTTTTAAATAGTTAGGTAAAAACTTATTTTTAAACAGAAAATGATATACTTTATTAGGTATTGTGCGGAAATTGGAAACGAACTAAAAGCTATACAAAATCATCGACATCCAATAAACGTACATCCTCTTATTAAGCCAATATATTGATTCATGGTTTGCAACTACAAAACGCAATCTACACTACACACGTGCAGCACTAGCACCGCGGCGTAGGTTTTATACTACATAGTTTACGCGCTTCAATGTAAGCTATCTACCGTACCTACTCTAATGTACAACAGATAAGAAATACATAAATGCGTTGATGTGGAGATGGTCGATATTAAAAATGATGAAGACGTATTAATGTATCCTGATCGTCGCTAACAGCCCGATATGTTCAAATTCTTTGTTAAGACAAATTAACGAGATCTTCCGATCATCGTGACATACAATTTTCTTTCGCAAAGTGTAAGCTTTCATTTCTTTGCTTTCAAAGGTATAGGCGGAGATTTTATCGGAGCGACAATCCTGCAAAGTGGGGCGAAGTGTCGGTACTAAAAATAAAAATTATTCTATGTACAAAGCGATATTTTGCCTTCGAGCTCACGTTTATAGGCGGCTGTTTTGTCGTTGCCAACATTACCGAACGATTTCTAAAGACGTTAGATGTTCGATCGGAATTGCTGTAGAGTTTTATGCTGTCTTTCCTTTCATGGAAAAGAAATAAGAGTCTCTGTGATGTTACAAACGCATCGCTTCCACCCCTGAATATACATAGCTGTACACGTTATTCGCAAACTATATAATAGATAATAGAAACCATTACTATTTCAAAATCTGTTTGTACATGTTATTTATGTACCTTAGAGTTCATTTTTTATAGTAAGTTTCGAATCACGCCCACGAGGCCATCGGCTGTTGATGAGTGTAATTTAATTTTCCAAGGATTAATGAGAAGCTTGGAGTCGTTAGTTTTGTGGGCGAACAAGTGTACAAAGTTGGCCGCGCGCTCCGCGGGCAGTCTCGCGGGTGTCGTTACCTGAGGCGTAGGACGAGGGTTGTTCTACTACAGGTTTCAAGGTCGTTTTCACTAATTACTTGCAAAATGTATTTTTAATATTGTCGTATAAAGTTATAACTAGAACTCTAGTTAGGGAGACCGTGACTTCGAATGTAGGGGCCGTAAGTCTCGCACCCCAAACCCGACCGAAGAGTACCTACGACATAAAAGTGTATACATATTTTTTTAGATTAAAAGCACACGCACGCAGTTCCTATGGTACTAGGCTGGCTTCGAGATATGTCCGAGTGCCCGCTTTAGTAAAGGGTTATACTGAAATTACAACAAGAGAGGTCGTTGCTTTGACCTTTTCGCCCAGCGTTTATATAGTACAGCGAACGAAACAGTTCGTGCGCGGCGACTGTGACCGAAATTCAAATGCTACCGGTTTCAAAGGGATCGCTTACACATTTTACAAAGAGGAGAGCATGGGTAATGTTTGTGTAGCGTCAATCGTGATTTCCACGTGTCTCGTCGCACGCGCCCGCGCGTGCCTACATTTCGTGATATCCTAATTAACGCATGAATTCAAAGGTTGCAAAATTTGTACTGTGATTTTATTTTTATCTCTCTACACGCTTTATATCAGCATGACCTATATGTATATCTATATGTTTATCGATGTAAAGTAATGCTTAAGTAATATAGGAGCATGTTGATAACTTACCGAGTTAAGGTGGTTTTGTCTACCGTATTGTTGTGGGTCTCAAACCGGAACTGAATCACGCTCGCTCGGGGGAGGGCCGGCGCCCTCGCCGGAGTTAGTCTGCGAACCGTGAGAATAGAGTTTTAGTAACTTCGACGGCCAAATTTGCCCACATTGAAGCCGTGCACCTCGGTCTTGTTACGTACCATATCGTTGACTCGTTACATGAGTTTCACATTCTAGTATTGAATAGGTGAAAGGCACATGGAAGTTGTTTGTGTAGAAATTTACGATTGCAATTGCAAGCTGAGATACATGCATAATACAGTCCGGTGTCTGTTAGAAATAACTGGACACAATTGTCTTTTAAATATCGAAGCATGTCTGAAGACTTCCTACTACGTGGATCGATCCCATCAAATCAAAATTTATGGTAATTTCTATATCCTCTTAAGCGGGCCCCTAATTCCCTAATTTATAGAGACTAGAGCAGTGACCCCTCATATACTGCTAGCCTACCAGTTTGGTAGGTGCCGTCGAAATAGCACTTGAGCTGGTACCGTATGACCATTAATTACTACGAGCTTGAAAATTATTAAAGTAAACCATTAACTTCAGTGTAACGTTATTACTTTATCATTTTCCTCTCCCCGCCGGAGGAAAACGCTGCAACAAGCAATTATCGCAGGAGTTATTTCTCGCGTGAAGCCACAAATTACTCTCAAAATAAACTGCTGTTATATAGCAATAAACACTTCCCCGGGGCGCACGCGGCTCAACACGTACTGGCCATAATATATTTCTTCATTCTGACGTGTATTGTTAAAATGTTCATAATAACTAACCAGATTAACTACTTAACAATTGGTAACGAAAACTCTTTGTATTTGTAATCATAATTTTGACCATACATAGCAACGACCGAATAACTATATTTTTGGCACAATGTGTGAGCGAAAGTAATTATTTGAATTTTACAACAATCGCTTTGATCTATTTTGAAACTGTGGCTAACAACACACCCTGATAGTATATTTTTAATTAAGCATAATGAAGTACATTGACTACCATATTCGTTACTTATATTACGAGTAGTCTGCGGTTTCATATTAGCCAATGAGCCCTAGAGGACTCTTAGTAGCTACGTTATGTAGAAATGAAAGAAAAGGAAATTATTATACATACAAAGTTAATGTAAATTGGTTTTTTATTATAGTAGATAAAAACTTTGTCCAATTTAGGTACAACGTATGGCAAGCAAAACACACCGAAATGTATAATATATTCGCGTTGTTGATTACACGCCTCGCGCGGGTATTGTAATAAAATAACTGAATTAAAATAAAAAAGGTTTTGCTTTTCTGTTGTTTACATCGTATTAACTATTTATTTGTTTCGCACTGGTTGAGATTTCGTTTACGTGGAATTAGTACTGTGGTAATGTTTTGTCAAAGCTGTGATTTGGATTTCAGCCTACTATTGAACGTTCTGGCATGACTCTCTAAGTCGTGAAGACAAGTACACAATAATGATGTACTCTAAGCTGTATGGAGTCTTAAATACGATTATGTGAGACGATGCGCTGTTTAAGCAAATTATTATAACATTAATGACGCCAGCTCCCTCACAGTTAAAAATGAAATTAAACTTGGTCCAATCCGCGTACGGTTATCATTATAATAATTATATGAATAAATTCGACTGCCATTAATTATTATACGTCACATTAACCGTAAAACCGAATGAGGCAGAGTACTGCGTTATCCAATATTTAATATAAATTAACATTCTGTAGTCTGCTATACAAAGGTATGAGACACATATGCACTATATACCTACACAAACATACTGTGGCATGCGACGTGTTAGAATTCATATTTTTTGGAGAAAAATGCGTCATTTCGATAATGGTTGGTAATTCGTTTTTACTTACTGGTTAACGAGTCGATGATTGCATAATAAACCGCACTATAGTTTGTTTTTGATTGTATTTGTGCTTACTTTTATTGTGTTGTAGGTATTAAACAAAAATTGTGTGAGTGGTTGGTCGATCGATCGACCGATCGGGGAGCCACCGTGTCTCGAATCATGACAGTTTGTTACAAAGTTTTTAATTATTTTGTAGGTGAATATTGAGAAGGGATTTTTTGGAAATCCTCGCCCGTGAAACGGTAACGGAGTAGGGGAGTGAATTTGAATAAAAGTTCGTTATCATTGAAGTTACAAATGCAAATTGTGCAAACTTATGATTGGAATGAAAAGTTCATTGCATTGTTCTTTTATAAAAACTTCAGCCCTTCGGATAAACAGCGGTTGTTAGTGTGTGTGAAAGTTGGTTATTTTTGAAGTTAAAAATGTGGATGCTTATGGATGGAAATAAAAGTTTATTGCGTCACTGTTTTCTGAAACTAGCTCTGAATAATATACGTCGTAAGCTACTGAAAATAATGGGTCCACGCGGGCGAAAAAGTAATGCCCAAATAATGTAAAAATGCTAGTCATATTGTATTTAAAGCTTTGCGGTACTCACGTAGATAAAAAGTTCTTTAACGTTTAAAGAGCGCAATATATCAACAAAGCATGACTCTTTTGGTGTTAAAAGTCGAAAGATGCCAAAAAAACATTAGTCCTTCCAGTGTCGGTAGCCGGCGAGCAGAATATTTTTTGTTACCAAACAGAAATTGTTATAAGAAAATAAAAACAAAGAACAAAAATGAGTCCTTTGTGTTTCTTATTTGGAGGAGTCGTTCGACTTTTCGTTTCTACCTGCTTGTACTAAGAAAAGTATACATTTAACTTTGCAGTTGCAAAGGCAGTTGCCCCGCAGCTCTATATGATACAAAACAAATGATTTGACTACATTAGTAACCAAAAAAAGCTAATAGCCGCTATATCATTTGTAGACCCAACTAATGTCACGTAAGCCACACTTCAGAGAGCGCTCGGCTATATTGTTTGTCAGATAACCAGCCAATTAACTCAACTGAACGATTCCATTTCGCCGGATAACGCACATCGGCGGACTCGGCCACACCGCGGCCCGCCCGCCGAAAATGTAATATCATTACGAATTTAATGTATTGTCAATTCCGACTTTTTAATATTTCCACGTTGTTGATTTGCGGTGCGCTCGGATTTTGTTGGATAATCGAGTGGTTTGTCCTCATTTGCATTATATAATAGCCGCGGCCGATTGTTTACGGCCGGTTATCGTAGCAATCGAGGCTTGTATTGTAACCGCATATTAAATAACTTGGCAATAATCAGTTGCAGATAACTTTATGCGTACAAGAAAACTGATTTCTTTCACTATTCATTCACCGTTCAGGCTGCATTACTCTGGAACTCCTTGCCCGTTGAGATTAGAAAAGCCACAAGTAAACACGGTTTTAAATACCTTGTCCGGGAGCATTATATTAATTCATCTATGAGAAGTTGACCAAACAGTCCTTTTTTTCACAAAATATGTATTATAAGTATTATATGTACATAGGTTATGTGTATATATTATCTGTGTAATGTTAGGATATGTATTTATAGTTATATATTTGTATGTATTTGTATATAAGCTGTATTGTTTGTCTTTGTATTATTAGAGTAATTTGTATTATTTGCACTAGTAATTTGACACCTGCCTCAATCTCTCACCATCCACCCAGGGTTGACTGGCATAAATGCCATTAGGCATTAAGTTCGCCCCTTGTGACTTTTATTTTATAAAGGTGTACAATAAAGAATAAAATAAATAAATAAAATAAATAAATATTTATTGCAGGCATTCTGTTAGAAGATTCGAGTCTTAAAATCAAGATATTTAAAGAAAGCAATCAAAAATGAGTCTACGATATATTTCAAATTTAAATAATTTCACTTAACTCAAACGTTATGGATTAAACGGAAAATACTGATTAAAACTATATATATCAGCCCATAATTTCAGAATTATTTATTATAATAGAGACAGCTATATAAAGACATTATGGTGATTGCATTCGTGATTTTTTATCAGTCCAAAAATAAATTTATGACTAAGAAAGTAACTCAAAGGGAAAGGTCTTTAGATATAAATGAGGATACGAAACAGCTTTTAACTTTTACTTCAAAGCCGGCATTCCTTTCGTTTGATTGTAATGTCAATGTCGTATCATTAATATATCGGAAATTGGGTTTCAAGAAAGTTTTGAGTATATAAAAAAGATGTCTATTTCTATTTATATATCATTTTCTCAAATGTGTACGCCGTAAAAGGCAAAATATGGATTGAACTAATAGTTCTGTATATCATTAAACTAGCTTTTGCCACCGGCTTCGCGCGCCTAAAATTTACGACATCACTTTAGAAATCTCACAAATAAAAGTATTTCTATACTATATAATCGGTGTTATTATACATACCAATCTTTGTCTCAAATCACTCTATCCATTTAAAAAAACCGCATCAAAATCCGTTGCGTAGTTTGAAAGATCTACATAGGGGCAGGAAGAAAAAGCGACTTTGTTTTATACCTACTAAGTAAATATGTACCTTTTGTGCAAATAAACGTCTGTGATACTGACCCTTGGATGCGATGAAGTCGAGGGCCTTGTTGACGTTGGCGATCTTGTGGAAACGCATCTTGCCGCGGTCGGGCTTCGGTAGCGTTTCGCCGGAGATCACCTCCAGCAGCAGCATGAGCTTTAACCCATTGCGGAAATCCTCTTCGATGTTATCGATACCGGTACCGGCCTTCCGCAGGTGGCTGTTGCACCATGCTGTGAAGGTCTGCAGGAAAAAAGCAAGTGAATAGCTATATGTGACTTTAATTGCGTGTGTGTAGTTTAAAATTGAACGCATTCAATGTACTGTTTTATGGAAAATAGATAATTGAAAACCTTTTGTAATTAAGTTTACTAGAACATGTTGTAGTGTTACTGATTTGTGTTTCATGTTTGTTTATGTATATTTTTCTTCTAATTAGCTAAACAAACATTTCGTCTCTCCTTCTCTCCTTATTACGTTAACGGAAAGCAACCCAAAGGCAATATTGATTGTTTATTGTTTAATGCCTTTATTTGTTTACCTTGTTCATAGTAATAAACACAGGTACCATATATACTAGCTCAAGCTTAAATATTGGGAAAACCATGTTAAAGGGACTGAAGTACTTTTAATCAATACTGCAGTTGCACAGTGGGGGAGACACTGAGGGGTCGCACCCTCGCTAAATTTGCGAAATGCTATTACCTCGTACTTCCTGACAAATTTTACTTTTGGTGTCTAGATAGCAATGCGTTTTATGTATTTCCAAAGAAAAAGAATTATTACAGTCACAGAATTTGTATCCAACATAAACAAATAAACGACTTTACTTTATATTAAGTATTGAAAAAAAAACTAACGGCATCAATAAATTTTCTGGTCGAAAAGAAAAACTGAATTTCTTTTGAGATACAATAAGAGCGTATTAAAAACGAAATGTTTGACGTCTGACGTTTATTTAATTTAAATATTTGTTATCTACAAAAAACAACGGGTCGTTGAAAGTACGACCTCCAAGTTCTAAGCAAGAGGCTGTTGTTGACACGTTCTAAAGTAAATTTATTTTCGCCTCGTACCCAAAAGTAAGGTCAAATATTTAATTTGTACAAATTTAGAGGAATCCTCTGGGGAATAAATGTAGACGATGTAAAAGTTAATTACAATCTTTAATTAGTGATACCTGTTCAGGCATGTTGAGGTGACACTTAATTTTTTTTAATTAAAATGAATCGATATAAAGCTGTAATCGTAAATAATTAGGTTCTCGTTTATTTCATACAAATCTATTAAATTAATACTAACCCACTTTGATAAAGGTTATTAATTGAATTTTAATGTTAACGAGAGCAGTGAACTTAAGGCAGACATGGTTTATAGGTTGATTTGAAATTCATATTCGCTACAATCTAAACCTGAATTCAACAAATCAAGTATGTATCAAATTACAATTACTCAATGTAACGCTTTACTACACTCGAGTGGTGTCTAATTTTCACCCTTCTTCAAGACTTATAAGTGTAGCGGGACAGGAATGGAGGTAAAATTGTGTGGAGCCCACTGTCGACCTAGTTACCCTGAGTACGTACTCGCGCCTTAGTCAAGTCAACGTGTTCTCCAAATCATCTGGACACATTCTTCATATGAACTTGTGAAAATTGCACATTGCACAGAATTCCGCAGACACCTATCATTTTTACCGTACACATTTCAATACTTCATAAATATTACATCGCACATTATGTAGCTAGTATACACCTAATCCGTACTGTTCAGTGAAACGTGTGTTCGAATTCTCTGCCAAAAATAACGTTAAATGTATTTGTGGCGAGACAACTCGTTATTATTCTATTGATCGGAGTCACGAGTAAAATTCAATGTTGAATAGATATACAGGTGTGCCTAGGTAGATAGGTAGGTTCATTTCGCTAGTGGCACTCCTATAAAATGCAAGCGAACTGGCTCCAGTGCGGGCTCAAGGCCGCAGCTGATAAACACTATATTCAACTCATTCAAAACGGCTCGCTCGTGGCGCGTTCTATTCACGTTCACGTTGACAATTAACTGTAAAGAACTCCCACTGCAATTGCAATCGCTTCACTACTTCGGTAACTAGAGAATAATAGATTTAATCGTTCATCTTCACTCAATTTCATCTAGTTCAGATTGCCGTAGTCGTGCGCATGTACCGGCGCAATTATTCACGTATCCCGTCGAACTATGCCATTGTCATTTATTTCTCAGGCGTCAAGACGTAGGCGAGAGAAGATAAAAACGCAATGAATGGGTGCACATTCTACCTGCGTACACAAAACCACCTACATTGTTGCTCTACTTTATCATCTGTTGTGACCGCAGCTTGTTTACTATGAAATGCGCATATCGTCCACGAATGATGCATTGATTCGACGGGGACGTCATCGCGGAACACTCAAAGTGACCGGACTGCATTCTCAGTTCGTAGTTCGTAACGTGACTCATCGTGTGAGCACGGTCTTGGCACAGGGCACCAAATAATAATACCATTAGCATATGACCTACACAACACCTATACAACCTGTATGTCATCCGTTTAACGGTGAAATTAACGGGTTGTGACCCATCACAGGTACCCCGATGATGTACAAATTAATGGGACTCAACGATGCAATTTTAAAACTTGAAAACTTGTAATAAATATCATGTGTATTAAGTATAACAGTGACAGTGTAGAATGCTTCGAAAGTTGATTTATAACTTAAACGATTAATTACATCAATTTGCATATCTCGTAAATGATATCTCAGATAAGAGTGCAGATACAAATTTCTGAATTGTCCGAAATTAACACAACTGAGTTTTTAAATGTACGGTCATAAACTACTGTCAAGTAATTTGCATTTTTGCGTAGATATGCCAATTGGAAGCTGTTTGTCTCGATTTAGCATTAATTGATACGTAGTTTACGAATGACACTTTCTTATTGAAATAAATGCGGTTGAATAATTTAAGAAACATCTCCGGTAAACGTAAAAGTTTACTGATCAATATAATTCTCATATTTCAATTCTAGATAGTTTTTAAACTAGAATGAAATTTCATTACATGTGTACATGACAATGGGAAAATAAATACCTATGCGTTAATGCCACGGTACAATTGAATTTCATACAAACATAAAAAAAAATTACAGACGAATTGAGTACCTCCTCCTTTTTGAAGTCGGTCAAAAATATAGAATTGCTAAAGACGTGAGCGTAACTGTGTCAAGTGCCAAGGTGGACACGAGGCCACAGGAGAAGCGGCTTGGTAGCGTTTGTATTAATAATTAAGTGTTTGTCTAGAAATTAACTCTGAATAATAAAACGTTCATATAAAAATGACATACTGACACACAAATGTCCCGACGCAACCTCGCGTCCGCGTAAACGTCCCTGAGACAAAACACACGCGACCTAGAATGTGAAAATAATCCAGCATCACCTTGCGCCGCCGACCACGGCCGGCCTGCAGCTAAAATAACGAGGCAGGTGTACTGCGAACTGTGCTATTTAGAAACCACATATCTCCGTCCGCGCTCATTAACGACAACACTGAAAGGTTAACATTTCCAAGGCTCGCCGTGACACCGGCCGTATCGTTTCCGGGTGTTGTGAGCAGATAGTGTTACACGAAACCCGTTTTGTCATTACCGCCGGCCCAATTTCTCTCAAGGTTACTACTCGCTCAGTAAAAGGTGAAACATTATTGTCCTAAACAGTAATTACATATCTAAATAGTTATACAGACGATGATGTTAATTCCTTAAGTGTTTCGGTAAACAGGTCACTGAACGACGCGCCATCCTTTATACTTGGATGGGCATAATCACAGCTGTTTACTTATGGTTATGACCGGAACACGGAATACGAAGACAAGTTATCGAGTTCGTTGTATTTTGTGAGAACAATCCCCTTTCACCTTGGTAATTTACGTTTACATAGTAAATATTGCGAATGCCATCGTTTTCAATTTGTTTTAAAACCTAGTTAAAAAAAAATGCTATTTTTTATATGAACTCACGATCAGATTTCTAAAATCGATTATTTGATATACGATTATAGAAAGTAAGTCTAGAAACTAAGCTCATTATCTTTTAGAGTTGATAAATACGTAAATAAAACCATAATATAAGATGAATTATATAAATATTTATGTTATACAAATAGGCATTACAAATTATTAGTCTTCCAGACTATCTCAACGAATATTTATTTTTTTCTTTTTTTTCTTTATGAATAATGGCCCGTAACAGCTACATCGCATTACCCTGATTCATGGATTACTTTCAATTTAATAAATACTTATTCTAAATTCAAAAATAGTGATGTTATACAAAGGAGTGTTATAAAATATTCATCTCGTTACAATTAGCAATGTAATTTGAACATAATGCAAGCTTGTATCTCTCACAACGATCTCGGATAAAAGACTATTTTATTTCAAATCTTTTTGTTTACGCGTCGTTTTTTGGCGTAACAGGTGTTTGGCGTGCAAGCTTCGTTATGTCACACGGCCTTTATTTGTCTTCTATATCCCTACGTACACCAGTATGTCAAATACGTTGTGATTTACACGAAATTTATATGTGGTGCCAAAGTCAAATAATTTGAAAGATGGTCTGACGGGTAAACTGCTTTTGGCAACGCCCAACTCATTAAACCTTCGCACTATATCCCAAAGGTTCGTCCGAAGCGAATATTTTTTGAGCAGAACAGAACTTATCCCTCTTAGTAATTTACTCTATTTAAATTTAGTACATGGAAGCAAGGTCTAGAGTTAAATTATAATAAAACTGTCCAAATAATTTAATATTCTAGTGTCTGGTATCTTGAATTTTGATTGTGATTTTAGCATTATAACATTCGGTATATTATAATTCTGTTGAATATTATGCATTGATAATAGAACATTTTAAACATTTACATGTAGTTTCAAATATTCATAAGATTGAAACGTTTAGGTACATTCTATAACTCCTTGTACGGCAATATAATGAAAATAATTGATTACTACAGCAATATAGGTTTATTTTAATGATGTTACAATAACCATTTCTCTCTGTAAAATATAAATATCGTTTATTACTTATCGTGAGGACTGCTCGTAGGCTATCTGTACGAGCCTCCTTCAAAGCTTTTTCATAATCAGAACTCAATTTTATATTTCATAAGCCCATCATTGTATTTAACCAGTTCATATCCAACAGTGCAAACCTTAAACTATTTTTGTAGATAGCGTCAATCATAATAATATGGATGAGTATTGCGAAGATGAAAGTGTCAAAAATTTAACTTGTTTAGAAAGTCGTAAAACAGTCGATAGTGAAGCTATTAATTGCTTACTATAATATATTCGGTCGCTCATTTCGATATCGGGAAGGGTAACTTGCTCGATGAATTATTTAAAAGAGAAACGATCGTTCACTAATAAATTAACGTATGTTGCAGGTGTGGAGTTAGCTTTCCATGCATTTTTTAAATAGAAAAACTAGTCACATGTGAAACTTGTCCACTATAGTATACTTTATGGTCATACATACATATATCTATATTAGGTATATAGTTAGTTCTATATATATATATATATATATATATACGCATTGACTATATGGTACGGCGATGTATTATTTAAGTGAATTTTCGTTACAGAAAAGATAATACAAAAAGTTTTTTCATTAAATCTACCCTTATGGAAATCTGCAGGGTCGCTCAAAGTAATTATTACGTGGTTTTAAAGTATACACATAAAGCGTCAAAGAAGGGTAAATTATTAAACAGGATATAAATGTCGGAAAATCTCCTGCTCCCGCCGGAAAATATTAAAAAAGTTTTCTGTTATTCACAGACACACTTAAACACGAAAATTATTGTTTAAGAATTACCCATAGAATTATAGAACTGTAATTCACAAAACAATTAGTCGTTATTTTCCCCTACATTTAACGAATTCACGTTACGTTGTTTATAAAACAGCTGTATGCTGTATGACAATATCATATCCGAAAAACAGAAACATAACAAACCAACATCTTATCTTATCTAAGCCGATGACTATTATGCCGCTATTGACTTTTATGAATCAATTGACACGTATTGCAGTAGTGCGAGTTATTGTGAATTAACGAGAGACCACAAAAGTGACTTGACAACACAATCGGTGATTATTATGATTGATGATGACTTATACTTGAATTGACGGCAGTACTAACGGTATTCTTAAAATTGGAACTCGCCGCCTACCTTTAAAACTGTCAGTTGTCCATTAAATTTAGAATTAAATTTATAAGCTGCACACGATTAAATTATTACGCTCAGTGCACAAATAAAGTCGATCTAAATGAAAAAAATGAAAAGAATGTCAGAACCAACGTCTTTAGATCAAGTTATATGATACATATGTATCGAGCTATAATTGAAAAGTCGAGATATAATGTTTAAATGTATCTGTCAATTAATAATCGCTTAAATTAATATATTCCCATTGACATCTTGTTAAGTGAACGTAGCAACAAATTTTAATTTGTGACAGTAACTGAGTAGACTTACGAGTATATGCATTTTACGAATTAATTATCAAAATATATTAGTGAAACTAGATTTTTAATTCACTATTGTCTTTCTTATTGGTTCTTATTAGCCAATAAGGAACCAAGTAGGCTATTACGACGTGTGTGTTATTAAATAAATATTTCCTCATGCAAACAGAAGCTCGGCTGTGTTTGTTCAATTGAGAACCGATTAAATGGTAGCCGGGCTAGCACGCATACGACGCACTCGCGTGTGAGTGGCGGGAATGCTAATAGACGAGCCGACACACCTGCAAAGGTGTTCCAATTTGGTCCAGCGCCAACACGCCTACTATCATTTCGATAAACAATAACGTAACCGTTATTCGACATATTTTGATACATTTGGTAAACATAGGCGGACCAGTCTAACGCACGTCTAATAGAAGCAGACTTAGCAATCTCGATTATGATTACTGATAAGGTACATCGCGTTCAATGACCGAATGCTTTGATATAAGCTCATTTTAAAACTCGTAACGTAAACATTCGATTCCTCGAAATGTCTTTTTTTGCGCGCTTAGAGAGCGTGTGTTGTAAAAACGAGCGCTCGATTTGCAGGTCGATGTGAACCAACAACTCACACTAATGTAAGGTGTGTCATGTTCTTGTCCGGCGTATTTCTGTAACTGTCGCGTGTAGTGTCAATACCTGAAAGAAGAGAAATAAATATTGTAATTAAATAAGATATTTGAACATGTTTACTGGACATAAGAAGACAATTTTACATGCCTACTGGGGCAAATTTGTTATCCGTTAGCGTATTTTTTTATTAGGTATATGAAATGCTGGCATTTGCCAGCCGCTCGCCTGGCGAGGAGCGGAGATGCCTGACTTTTACATTCACAGCTTACAGACATCTTTAATAAAATTGCCATGGAAACAGAATGAAAAAATATTTATAGGAAAATCTATATATTCGACTACATGGACGGCAGCAATTCGTCGGGTGGGCGTATAGATCCGGAGTCTGGGATATTTTGATCATCCGAACGCTATTGGTGTGCAAAAGAGAAACATCCACAGCTTGCCTCTGTCTATGAAAGTTCGAGATTAATCGAATATCATCAGTTGGAAAAAAAATACGATTACTAAATGAAAAACAATAACCGGCTATTTTCTCTTTCACCTCGTTTGAATGAATTTTGTTGAAATAAATATTAAATTATAAATTTCATTTAAAAACTATAACAGCGTTAGCATGTTCGAAGGTAAAAATAAAAAATATAGTATAAAAGCGAAAATAATAAAAATAATTAAACTCGGTTCACACTCTTCAAAAATGGTTGCAACTTGCCCATGTGAGTTCATCGTGGATTTTCCGTCCTGATTTCATTGCTCGAGCATTTTTAAAATACGCCAGTAATAAACCTACATGCCGCCCACGACGGATTTACTGTCAGTCTATAAATACGGTTAATGATTAATCTTTCGCAACATTATTGAATTGGAATCCGTGTAAATACTTCCTTAAATAAACAATGATGTAACAGTGACGGCGGCAGATAAATTAAACATTATTGGACTGTATTTAAAAGTAAACGCAATTCACAATTTCCATAGCTCGATGTAATTGCTTTCAAAATCTATTATATTTAGAAAAGTGCTTCAAATCATGAAAAATATCTTAAGCAACTCAACTTAAAATGACTATACATTTATAACATGATTACTCACTGAGACGTAATACCTAAGTCTTAGCCAACAAACTCACAAGTATTTCATAATTAGAACGCTCTATTGTTTACACTTTAATGACAAATCGTGTCGTGGGAAGTCGTGGAAAGCAATTAGTTCTCGATATAATGAAGCCAATGTCAAACCAATGATGAACTAAGTGCATGCAAACCGATTTGGTGCTTTTAATTACTTAGTGCCTAAGGTGGTAGAACAATCTGTGGTTCGACTCCGGCGGCACCACCGTCACACCTATTTCTGCTTTATAACAGCAGTGTTAAGCGCTGCTGTGTT
>DWQT01000676.1:0-20603 GCA_018244895.1 Myscelus amystis hages | reverse complement strand
ACACAACGCACTACCTATCTTGAGAATGTAATATCTTCATCTCATTACACGTTACTTTCGAGAATTATGACTTGGCAAAGTCCTTTATTGGAAATACCTTCACGGGCCTGAAATATTGCTATGTCGTGAAGAGGTAAATTTTCTAATTAGAAATTCTTTAGTAAAACTTTATCAAGTTTTTACTTACTGCAATGTACCTAATGAAAATGCCACGTCAGTCTCTGCTTGCACCGACAAAGACTGACAGGGAAGCTTTAACTAATATCGTATTTTATATTACATTTTGTTGGTATTTGTTTCTATTACAATATTTAATAGTTCCTCTTAGAATTTTAGATTAAATGGCTGCTGTAAATTTTCTTACATAATATATTTTACATACACATAATATATAAAGCCATCCGCGCCTATTTCCCATAGGGGTAGGGTAAGACCTGGAATTTCCGCGAACTACGCTTCTGAACAGTTTCTTTCTCATATATACATAAAAACATAATAATATTTTCTTATGTTATTTTTTTACAATACTAAATGTTACTTTCAATAAGATGGCCCAGGATATATCCGTATAGTTAATGTTATTACTGTTTCAGAATAGCGGAGTCGGCCAAATGGAATACGAGTACAGAGCAATCTATGGGGAGGCACAGAGGTTTGTTTGTCGCTGCGTGTTTGTTCTGCTAGTCACCGTTTGGACCGCTTGTTCATTTTTATGAGTTATGGATAAGGCGGGCCGTCGTTTGTTGTTTCTATCCAAATGTTTGTTCATGGAAACATTGTATTAGCTACACTTACATTTCCGTTGCCACTATTTTGCAGGATTATGATAAGTATTTTTTTTGTTAATTCCTTGGTAGTTTTCTGATAGCTCTGTCGTTACGGGCAACATTAGACGTCGCAGCAAACAATTACATTACCCTTGCATGCATAGTTTGGCACGGTACCAATGTTGACTAGCACTCGGTAAACGCGTTCGACTATTTTCAACTGTTATTCGACTGGTAAATTTGAGTTTACGACTTGCTTTAAGAACTGGAGTATCGATAGTACAATGCCTGCAGTATTTGTTCATGAAATCTTTTTGTTTTACCAGCCCATGCGTTGTTCAAATAACGTACTACGGTAAAACGTAACACAATAAATATTATTCTTTACAGTTTAAATTTTTGGTTAATAATGTTTGCAGAGCAGTGAAGAACCCTTTCAATTTATTTGACGACAGACCGAAGATGACAGAACGACAATGTTATACGGGTATCTAAAACAAAGAGCGGTTGAAGAAATGAAGGAAATAATTTAGTTCTTTGTGTTCGCAATATCGACTGAGCCGCCGGCGACGACGATATTAATCGACGCAAAGCTGATTATGTAGTTGTTTCTAAGGTTCTCTTTTTAAAATTTCAATTTCACCTCCTTTTCTTCTGTCAATATCCATCCCAAGACGTAATGCGAATGTTATTTTCAACACTAAAAAAGGACTTTTAATACAATACGTAAATCCAAAATTCTGATGAACATAGAATAAAGTTCAGTTTAGGTTCTTAATATAAATCAGTGCTCATAACGATGATAATACGATTGAAGTAAAGTTCGTGTAAGGAATTAATGTATCTTTATATACGTAATATATTTAAATTACCATGACTACATCTAATACTGCACCAATTTCACTTTTAAATACAAGTGTCCATGGGCGGCAGAAGCCACTTACCATCAGGCGGACTGCATGCTCATCTGCTACTTCCATATAATAAAAAACGAACCTTTTACATCTTTAACATAACGCAAGTAACCATTATTATTCATCAAAGATTATTTTTTATCCATCGATAATGTTCCCCTTCTGTTCTTTTATCTTTTATTGGAAGACGTCATATATTACCATTTCAATCCATTTAATCGCTATGCGGGTTGTGCGTCTACTGAATACTTCGATAAAAGTATTATGATAAGAGTTTTACACTATATACATATATTTACATAAGTAAACCTTAAATACATTAAATGCAGCTAAACTACATACTGAAAACTGCTTACTACTCCATTTAAAATCCATACGTATTCCGCCGTACGTACTCGTAACTACAAAAGTACATGCATATACGAGTAATACGTCGTTTGTCGTGTAGCCGTATCAATCGTCGTTCACCTCATTACATGTCATGGTGATGGTGATTCTTCTTGTCGAGCGATAATAGTATCACAGTCGTGCCCGATTACCTTATAGGTAAGTAATGCAGGTTTGCCTAAATAACATTTCATACACTACTCTACTATATAACAAAATCAGATAGTTAAAATAAATATAATTTGTCTATCTTTTATTTGAATTATGGACTAGAGTTAGACTGTGACATATGTAAATTAATAAAGTGTATGAAAATGTGTTAAAAATATTAATTAACCGTATCAATCGGTAATCAGTCAGACCAGGTCACAAGTAAGACAGATGAAAGGATTAGGAAAATGAAAAATGTGAATCAGAAACGGACTAAGAGCACAGATCAAAATACGCTATGGGTGAGACATAGTGTATCGGATTTCAAATAGCGAGTGGGTGGCTGAGTGCAGTGGTAACAGCGTGCCGACGCTCACATAACAGCGGCTTAAGACCGCCGGAGCGCGCTCGACGGTCTTCCCGGCGAGCGATTTGCGAGATTCGCCCTATCGCGCTCCAGCACACAAACAATCTAAACCGTTTTGTCTAAATACTTATATTGTTTCGGTGATTTTTAAACCGTTTACATTACAATGGTTCTGAAGATTGGGCCAATTTTAAACATTCTTTTCTGTAATCAATCATTACTAGTGATGGGTAAGTAGTTTTGTCAGTATCGTTTTCAGCGCTCAATCGCTGAACCTAATTTGACAAAATTTGGATATAGAGATAGTGATCTCTTTGGCACGGACATTTTATTTAACTTGATTTGATAACGGCGTATAATGAGAATGGCAATAATTAAAGATTCATATTACTTACACGTTAGTAATTTTACACTATAGGTATGATATGTCGATGAGTACGTGTTTGATTACTTATAAAGTTTAAATTTCCAATTGTGTTCAAATAAAAAAAAAAGGTATATTTTGTGACTTATTCGTACTTTGCAAGTCAATATTGTAATTCATAGAGGCAATTGGGGGACAATTTTAAATAAAATCACCCGATAACCGCCTGGAATGCCTATAGACAGTGCGATTTCGACGTAAATGCCAATTGTCGAATTGTGATCCGTGTGTCGGCATTTATTGCATAGCACGTCTGTAATTTGCATACGTTTGAATACTAAGTACCGCCGGCGTCATGGTTTGAAGCTACTTTAATTGAATAGTTCGATTTATGCTTATTAGTGTAACTTTGTATTTTATTGCTAAGACCAAATTACTAAATGAATGTACAAGTTGAATAAGACCGTCAAAGATTGTCTGGTACTTTTGAATAGATTTCGTTTTGATAGTAAGTTTACAGCTTACTTTGTTTCACGACACGGGTTAGTATCTTCTGACATCAGCAACCAGCAGAGAGTAATATGTTATTTATAAGAAGTCGCTTCCAGCAGGCTACGACTGTACGTGCACGGACCGAATTTTTGAATAACATATTATCTTTACCTTACAGGCGTTGAGTAGCTATACTTTTCACTGGATAGAGTGTTAAGGATTTCGCTTAATTTAAAAATCTGAATTTTTTACCAGTCGTTTTACTAGATAATAATATAAAACCGCTATGATTATTGACTTTATATTCTTTATAGCAGGTTCTATGACATTTCACGTGTGTTGGAACTATAAAATTATACCTATACTGTGGATAAGGATTAAAAATCAACTGAAATTGTATTTTATCGATGTTCAATCAACTTATGCGGTATTATAGAGCATAATGACTAAATTTCTGAATAATTGGCGCTTTAAGTAGTGCCTATGTGTCAAAATGGATATTTGTGATATTATAATTGAACATTACAAAATAAAGTTAAATTAGCATTATAAAAATGTAAGTCTTAATAAATGTTCATTTTTGAATGGTACTCAATAATTTTATTTTCACGGCATCTTCCTATGAAATATCAAGTGGGTGAAGGAGGCAAAATTGAAACTGGCGTTATTACTTAGTATGCATTGGGCGACTGCGACGTGTAGCGATCGCCTCCGCAACGACGTCGCTCGGGTCACGTTTCCCCAATTGTTTTCTGACGACATGTATCATTCTTTTAAATCAGATGCCGTGATTTGTACGCATCGTATGGACTAAATCGGGTACGTGACGTAATGAGTTTTGTTAGCCGTATGACATATCGGTATCATGAGCGTTCCGAGCGACGTAGAGAGAGTCGATTTCGCGAACGAGAACGATCTACAAATAGCGTCTTTAGTATTCATGAGGGAGGTTGAGAGACCGTATGACATTTGAAATTTTTGTTTCATTAGAAATTCATATGTAAGGGATTGTGCGGAATGAATCTTGCGACGATGGCGGGAGGCGCCGGAGCCTGGCGCGACGAGCCGTGTTATAACATCCATCCATCACGCACCGACCGGACGAGTGCGCATCAACGTACGTATTTATCTTATTTGTCAAAAAAATTTTACTCTAACGTCATATTATGAAGGAAGGGACGATATATCAGCATTAATGACCGCTACTCAGATTATGCTACAGGTTTGCGCATATAGGATTTGACCTTTGAAATTGTTATTTGCCTCTTTTTAGCAGCCATGCGGTGGGCTAAGTTATAGTACCGCTCTCCATCATGTCTATGAGGTTTAGTGTAGTAATGCAGTTCAGAATACTAGAATATTTAAAGTACTAGTACTAGAATATGTACCTACTTACAATAAAATTTGGTAGAGTGGTGGGGTTTTAGCTGATGTAAACGGTCACAAAATAAATATCTGATGCCAAATTTCGATTGAGTACCTTGCTTACAACTACTCGTAAACACCACCAGTAATAACAGTGGCGCGTCTAAAAATCGTTATTGGTGAAGTTTAAACAGTTTTACGGCTATCCATCACGTCAAATGTCAATGTAGTATAACAGGCACATATGAAGTTAGAGGGAATCGATCATTTATAACTTAATTGTATGGCTTCGAAAGTAGTTCCTCGCGGGCATTGAATATGTATGAGTATGTAAATAAAAATGGAGTTGTATGTATATTTTGAGTTATATTTTTTATACTCGGTATGTGGTTATATTCTAAAGTTTTTTACGACATCCACACATTATATGCCATATGTGAAGTGGTAAAGTAGGTAAAATATGAAAACATTAAAGAAAATTAAAGCAACAATCCCAAAAATTTCAATAAGAATATTTGTGTTTTTTCGTTTTGAATGTAGTGAAAAGCTCAGGAACAATAAATAGGAAAGATAATAAGCAGAAAATAAGCGATGTTAGAAGGTTTTTTGGTAGTAGACGAAATATTAATACTAGCGTCACACAGTTTACGACATTATGAACGATATTTTATAGCAATTTATTCGTATTAATCGGTATAGATTTAGTTTTATCAACTTTAATGTACATAGACACCGGACTTACGGTGGCCTGAAAATAGAAAATACGTAATTTAAAACTTGGAATAATTACAACATTTCCTACGAAAGTGTAAAAATAGAGTTACGTGATCTCTACGTTTGGAGATCTCGTTTGGAGTCGAGTAACAAGTGTCGGGCGCGTCCCACGGCGACCGGCCGCCGCTCCTGAAGAATGGGCATCCATTTATAAAAGGATTTATAACATTGGTAGAATAAATTTGGAATTAGCTCTAAAGGAAAAATAACTATATTAATGACTCGAATACATCAATTGGGAAATAACGGGAAAACATTAAAAGTATCGTAATATGTTTAAATATTTAGGTTTAAACTTCCAAGTTATTAGTACCCGAACAAGTTGGATTCAAAGAAATAAAAATGGGTGGAGTACAGAAGTGTAGTTTAGCGAAGTCGCTGATAACCGCGCTGTCCAATCCGTCACGTGAAGTTTTTGCCGAGTGTTTATAAAAAGAAAACGTGTTTTTAGGTGAAAATATAAATACTTTGTTGTTCATGTTTTCAATTAATATTTATTTGAATGTGAGTTATCGTTGCGAAGAACGAAAGTGGTAAGAATGTAAAATATCTGGAGAATTTTTTTAAGGAAGTATGGATGATATTTTACGAAATAGGAAGGATGTTAGTGTTACTTTGTAAATAAACTTCTCTAACGTTAACTAACGTGGGTAAATAAGTTTTTATTACAACGTCAATGTCAGAATACAAATCATCGAATTATTACTAAAATATATTCATTTTTTCTTGTGTAAAACAGTGCTTGGCGTTTTTTTCCCGGTCTACTAAAACCTAAAGGGCGCAAATAACCGATGAACTTTTTGCATTTTAGAGCAATTTTGAATGTATAGATGGTAGAAATGGAAATATAAGGTGTTTTTCAGGAGCATACACATAAAGGATATAATGTAACATACGTTAGGAGACTGCGCCACATGTGCAGACCTTTCTAAAAACGCTGAGCTACTGGTTTTGTTTCCTTGTGCTACAGAAAAACATGTTCGTACAATTTTGTACGATATCTCTAGAGACGTTGTATTGAATCTTAACAACGAGAGGAATATCAACGTCACATTGCGTTTAAAACAATATTTTCTAAATTATTATTTATTGGGTTTTAATAATTGGCAATGATATGCTTATTGTTGGACGGCTATAAGCCTATATAAGAAAATACCGGAGTTCTTATTTCTCAATTACACTACTTTAAGTCACGCAATGTCCAACCTGTATCGTCGCAGCCGTGTTCATAATTTATATCCGGAGGTGAATTAAAAACGGTTACTAGTGATTTTGAGGGGTGTGATACTGTCTCCAAATTATCGATAGTTTAGCTATCGATAATTTTAATCTAAAAAAACTAATGCATCCTATAATCGAAGTACCCCAGAAATACTACGTCGTGTATACGAGTATCTACATATATTAGTTTTTTCTCTTTTTAACAGGAAGTATTTTTCTTTATATAACATTTTTTTATATTCGAAAATTATACGCGTATAATTAAAATGCTTATATATTGAAAACGAAAATCAATTAAACGTGAGTTGAGCACAAAAAAAAATATATTTTTGTCATACAAGTATAAGAATGTCTCGCCTAAATAAAATAATTGGGAGCAACATAAAATGTTCAATTTACAAAGATAACGTGTTTGTTACGTTGGCATTGCGAGCACAAAGTGGGCGAGTTGATAGATTTTATGCAATTTCCAGTATCTATCACACCCAGCGCGCAAACCCGTGGGGATTAAGTTCGATCTTTCGAATTTCTTGTCGGAAACACCTCGAGAACTTCGCTTAAACACTCTATTAAAAACTACATTATCCAAAATCTTTACAGATTTGTTATTAAGTATTTGTATTACATATTATTAATTCATTCTAAAATATCTTGTGATGTTGGACTAATATAAAATATACAATTGTAGTTTTAATATTCAGATACAACATTATTTTTTATTCGGTATATCTTACAGATAGGTATTTGGCGTGCGACACTTATCTATCAATCCATCACATATTTATTTCGCACACCGACTTGATCAGTTGGGAGGTCTGTTATAAAAGGAAGCTTGCCGTTTTATGTAAATGAACAACATGACTAACATCTTGATGTACAATAGCATGATATTTATTATATATCAAAACAAACCTGATGCAGTTATTAAGATAAAAATGTGTTTGTTTGTGAGAGAAAAAAAGACTATCTTAAATTTATCGATTAACAAAATCCAAGGTGTTTATTACATGGGCAATAAAATGAGAGCACAAAGATCCGTCGACACGACCAGACTTGATGGATTTTATGCAATTTCCTGTATCTATCACATCCAGCGCTGTTCAGACCCGTTGGGATTAAGTTCGATCTTTTCGCAGTACTTAATCAGTTGTCCTCAACCTTCTTATATTCTTATTCTGACAACACTGTCGCATTTTTCCATAAAACGTATATATATATATATATAAATTCACTTCATTAATTGAAAATATAAGTTTATATTATAGACACCTAAAAACATTATTTAAAAAAAACAATTATTATTGTCCATTTATTGGTATCAATAAATCCAGATGATTTCGAGAATGTGATGAAATGTCACTGAATTAAAATAACAAAATAATGCTTATAAAATACAAATCTTGCTACGCTCACTATGACCGTCTAAAGAATTAGAAACCTAGGTATAAAAATAAAAATTATATTAATATGTGTTTATAAGCTGTAACATAATATAAATGGTCTGTCTTAAATAAAATTAAGTAACTACATAATTGTAACTTACTTTTACCTTATTTGAGCTAATTTTTGGTAACATCTAGTAACTTGAAATAAATATCATCAGGTTGAGCATCACTGTCTTACAAGGTAAACATTTGCTGTTCAAGAAATAATACATCCATGGAAATTTAAAATATATGGTGGTAATATGATAGTATATTTAACATTACTTTATATTTCTAACTAACTTTCATGAAGTGATGATATGCCGAGAACGTGGACGGAATAAATTTTTGGTCATAGAAACCATTTTCAATTTCACGGCTCAATCTTTGTGTGCTCGGGGTGAATATATAAAAGGGCATTCGTCGGTGTCAACAAAGTGTAATGGTTTCGTGCTAGCGCGCGTTTGATCTATAGGTTACACATTCAGATCGTTTTCAATTTGGACAAAAAAAATGTATTTTATCGTTCACTGCAACCTGTTCGCGGGAATAAAATTTTATCGATTGCGTTGATACTTCACACAATCGTCATAAAGCGGCATTCTGTACTTTGCATATTAAAAATCCAAAAATGAGAATAATCGTAGATCTTGTATGTGCATTGTAATTACCTATTCCATCGTGTACAACAGAGTTTCATTCGCGTTCACAACTCTTTATTTTCTCGTGGACCGAAACATCGATCAATGTCTTCAATCGGTATGTACGTTACCGTAGTAAATGCACTTCGATGCTTACTGAACTTACACTTGTAAGTTTACGGATTGCCATTCGCGTGTATCTGTAGCTACAGATTTTTGCTTTGGGAAATTCCACATTTGTCAATATTGAATAACGACGTCCACGAGTGTCGAGAAAAAGAGCAGAGTACTAGAAAATATTCGGGGCATGAGAGAGTTTTGACAAATTATTTAAGAACGTGCGAGGGGACGTGGCTATTATACACGTGATTGATCGTGCTGATACCGCGCCGCCAAATGTTTCCGTTTTAATCTTTCCTCAAGTTAACATCGTTGTTTTGAAAATAATGGTCTCTGTTATTACGCATATGGAATTTATTTGTTAGATTATTTTTGGTTCATGCTTGTTGACACTATTGTCATGTTGTTAAAGATTATTTATATTAACTAGTTTTATAAATTAGGCACAGTGACTTTCCCAATTCTACCTGAACGCCATCTTAATATAAATAAAGGAAACCTTTACTTATAAAAAAACTTATAAATGGTACGAAGATTTTGTACATTTGAAATCAATGCACAATTTTATTACATAGCAAACATGAAGTTTTCGTCTTATGTGTCGTCTTGTCTTAAAGTACAAGTGACGTACTGATAAGTAGAAGTAGACAGAACCAACAGCACTCCTGAGTATCACACTCGTACACACTTATGTATATATAACCAGCTGGGCTTATTCGTGGGGTATCCATCATGTTTATATCGGACCCAGTTATGACAGCCCCGTAAAGGTTGTTATGGATATTAGGCAAAATTAACAACAGTTTGTGATACTTTTGACGTGAAAAATGTGTTTATGAATCGCCCGAAATGGACAATTTATTTTGTTTTGTACTGCCAACAACGGTCATCGATTTTATTATGGTAAGCCACTTAGACACCTTCAAAATTGATTGAGGGGGCATTTTGTTTTGCAATGATGTAACACGCGCTGTACTTTGATTTTCAAAGTACTTACATAATATAATAATAATCTCTACCACTTTAGATACTCTCGAGGTATATATATATTTTATTATCTTGTACATAATAAAGAAAACCATACTTAACGTACAACTGCACAATAAGTTAGCTTAATTATGAATAATCGAATTTCAGAGTCTAATTTATACAATATATAGGAAAATTGTGGTGCGCGTTATGTTTTTATTTCTTTTAGAAGCTTTCAAAAGGTGCCACGTCGGCACGTACCGAATGTGAAAGGTTGTGCACATCGAATATCACGTCAGGAACAATAAGACAATGAACAATAGGCTGACGGAAAGCAAATGGCGGGTCCGAAAATATGAAAGATTTATTTCATTACTCAATTTTCTTGATACAATTATTTGCTTAAAAATAAATCTTACATGAAATGATAATTAATAAAATAATAATAATAATAATACAATAAAATAAGGTGATGATAAGATGATGAATTAAGGCTGGTTGGTGTAAGTGCATCTGATGACAAGTACTTTCCGAGGATAGTACTTGTAATGTAACAGACACTTTTAGCGTTTTCCCCGAACTTGCTTGATTACCATACGGCGTGCTAAGTTTAAATTTATTAAGGCACACTCAGGTGAATAATACCCAGGCTATTATGCGTAGTGCAGTGTACTTTTACTTTAAGCTATAGAACATTTGAATACTTGCCTTTGTATGTAACTACAATTTGTGTACGCACAACGCTCATGATAAGTACAATTTTTAAGTACACAAGTACATATGTACGAATACATAATGAGTATACGGTATTCCTATTAAATACTAAAACACTTGTTAATTAGGTTTACATCTTTTCTTAGAAAATGGAAATACATATAAATAGTTTTATTACTTTTTATGAGCAGACAAAAACTGTTATTATAAATACAAAAGTCGTGACACAAACATAAATAGAAAATGAATAAAATATTGTAAATGAAGTGACCGGTTAATTGTTGCTATGTCCACGGTAACAGGCCAGTAGGCCGTTCGAATGTGGGAAACTTGTCACTCCCGAGGGAAATCAACAATACAATTACATCTCAAAAGCTGTGTCCTATATTAATAACAAATACTAAAACAATGAATTTTCTATTGTTACGGTTTTATATTATTGATTGTTTTATTGTCAAATAACAAAAATAAGGCCGACGGATATTACGCACTGATTGTGTCTATGTTTAACCGTGTTTTTTTGTTATTTCTTTGAGTCATATGTATAATTTTTTGGAGTGAATATTAACCTTGATATTGTTATATAAATTTTTGTTAAAAATATTTACAATGTATTCATATGTACCATTAACCTACATATATCAAACATTAAGAATTTGTTAAAAATGTAAAAAGCGATTAGAAATAAGTACATTTTATTTATCATTGAAATTGAAGAATTCATTTGTATTAATAATATGAATATTTAGAGGTTTGGAACGTCCCCGAGGATGAAACCCTTTGGAGCATAAGAGACGAAATGCGGATGGTGAGTTTCAAAACAATATGATATTATCGCGGCGTTTAGGCAGTCCTAATAAGATTTACCTCAATATTAATGCGCATCGTAGCGTCCATTATTAAGAGGTATTATCTAAATACGACGGTAGCTTTCAACATTCCGGAAATTTCCTTAAGCACAGGACTGTTGTGTCTAGTGTAAGCGATTGTATAATGCATTTGATAAACGCGATCATAACATTTCACTTTGGTAATAAAAGAACAACCCCACTATTACAGAACAATTGTGTCCTCCAACCTTTCGTTCCGTAAAAAAGCAGAATGATTAATTATTTTCCTGCCCTCTTCAAAATACTGTTTTATTCTTCTAAGCACTTCCGTTTTTTTCCAACTCGATGACGATAAGCGGGCTAATTTGAAAGCAAATTAATATTAAAATACGGTTAAGAATATTTTTTAAAAAATTCAGCTCGTCACCCGTTCTTAATACTTTTAATAAGTCATTATCATTGCGTTAAATTTGTATTACATTTTGTCAAGCACAGCATTTGCAGTACTGTGGCCTACAGTTACTGCCATGTACCCGAACTTTTGTCTCAAGAAATCGCGGGCATTTTATACAAATTTTTCCCGCCAACAAAAATGCGTACAAACGATTCACTGTTTATAATGTAATATTTTGTTTAGAGAAACACATACACAATTATGTGACATATGTAGGCATTCGTATATTTTTATGTAATCACGTATTCTTTAAACGATAACTTTTTATTGTATGTTTACTATTTATTTTCACAAGAAAATAAACTTATTGTTTTAGTAAAACAGCTATCTTGAAATGTGGTCCGGTTTAGTGCGACCACCGCGTAAGCCTTGAATCCGCTTCCGTGGTCTGTCGCATCACGCGTCCACTCTCTAACAATGCCACTAAAAGCGATTCGCCGTAAATAAGAATTAACGCCAACCTGCACCGACCCATGCACTCTTCCTACGCTGTAATAAGACTGCTGTGTTTTGAAAGTCATTATCTAGTCAATATTCTCGTAACGTATTAGTCAATATACAATTTATTGTACAATATATATGTATAATAAATATTATAATATAATATAATAATGTAATAAATATTATATACATTAAATCATTCATTTATTTGTGTGCGACGATTTATTATTATTTATGATTACTTTTTTCCCTTATATTAATTATACGTAGATATACAATCGATTTTTTTTTCAATAAAAATAATCACTTTATTTATTTTCTGCCATTCACCGTAAATAATAAGTATCAGTTAGAAATGTGGTCAAGAGCGTCGACGAATACTGCGGTGAAATTGGGATCTATGGTGCACAGTAAGAGCTTCAATGGTTCGCCGCAACAAGCGATTTCAACGACGCCTCTAAAAGCGATTCGCCGTAAACAAGAATTAACGTTAGTCTTTTGGGCACTGCACTTTCATTTTAGTGAATTTTAAAATGCAATAAACAGAACAAATACCTTTAAAAATTCCAATTTTGTCTTCTTCAATATTTTTAAAATATAAAATTGAGAGTGTATTGCATATCTCTTCAGCAAATAAATAAGATCTTCACATGAATATATTTTTCCATGAGCTACGTATGGTTTAAATAAGAATAACTGTTATCCTCTCACATTACTTTATGGTAACAATGCTAAAGTGATAAGTTGAAAAACTCATCTATTCATCTATTTATCTATCTATTAATAACACACTGAAGGTACTCTATATTTTTTTTATTGTTTCCTATCATAATAATGTATGTATGTATTTTCTATTGTTTTCAGTAAAAGTTGCGGCCAGGCTGCGAAGCTTGTATTTACTCAACGCATTTCTATAGTCTACTGCTTAATAACTCTATAAAAAATGATTTGCCGTAAACTACATCGATCGTGCACTCTTCTTTATTACTCTTATACATGATAAAAGAGCTGACCTTTAAGAGTGAATAAAGTCAAAGCTACTGATTCGCGATGAATGTTCCATAAATATACCACTAATACAGAAGTACATAGTCAATATCGTATAGGATTATAATATTTATAAGGCATGCGTTCCAAAGTTTCTAAATAATATAATTAAATCGTCTACTGTGAACCTAAGGCAGTAGCTATGAAGAAGTACATACATATGTATTGTTTCCTTGTTTTACCGCTTTTAAGGTCATTCTTTTAATTCTCCTTGATGATTAGCTGTGGCATTAACGATTTGTCTTTTAAAACTAAAACTTCATTCCATAGAGGGATTGATTCTTATGAATATAAGAAGCTCGCTTGCAATTCGTAAACCTTCATTCAGCTTTTTAAAAATTTAATGTCACCCTTCCAGGGCTCCTTTAAGCTTCTTTTAAAATGGGATGAAGATTAAATATTTCCTTCAAGCCGGTTTCGGTGAGAACTTCATATTGCGCCTTAAGTTAGTCTTGAAAGGCAATTGCTACTATCTGTTTAATGTCATCTCCTTTTATTATCTTTTTTGTTTGAACAACGTTTTCTTTTAAACAATCTTACTAATTGTATAATAATAATGGTCTAAGGGATATTGGTGTATGCACGGGAAGTATTAATTTGTTGCCTTAAAATTGAGGAACAGTTATTATAAATATTGCTGTTTTTTTCCTTAGTAAATGAAGCAAATGTGTTAACGTGTAATTTTATACAACGTGGCGAAAGATAAAAGAGTAAGAAAATCCCATATTTCACCGCCAACGCACCGCTGGGAGTCGCTGTCCATTTCCTAACGAGCCGCCGCCCTGGGCGACCACGGCTGTCCGAATGTTAAATACTGACCCTTGTTAATGTTAGCTAACTTACTAACCTTAACTTCCGGTCCATGTATAAAACAGTTTTACCTTGTTTTCAGTTTCAGTGTTTAATGATGACTATTAATATATTGTACTTCATCGGTTAAGTGACAATTCGACTATTTCTTCTCTCTGGTCAGTTTTCGATTTATATGTAGTTACGATCGACCCTCTACACGTTACTCTATAGGTTTCTTAAATTGTAAGCAAGTATTGCGCATTTCTTATGCATTTTAGTGCACTTCTTGTCACTTTTCATTACACAGGCCCATGAACTCTTATAATCGCTGCTGAAAGGTGTGGTTTTTAAAAAATATGTCTCATTTTTGTATCTTACTCCTAAGTGTCCCAGCTGTCCGAAGTTATCTAAGTCTACAAACGTACTTCATTATATAAATATATCCGGTTATAAAAAAAATTATTAAGTCAAACTAAGACAAACAACTATGTATGTTACCAGAAATCAATTTGAATCTAATATATCTTTTCTAAAGCACTTTAGATTTCACGGGCACATATTACTACAGTATTTTTTCTAACTTTCCCCAGACAACGCTTATACAGGCCCTAATGCGTAATGTTTTTGTTCATTTTTACTATAGTTAGAAGATAATACTAAAATAGCAGCTTCTTGTGTCGCCCTTGCATTATAACAACAATCTTCACATTTTTGTCACAAGCGATTTTGTATATAAAATAAAATAGGCCATAAATTTTTTATTATAATTTAAATGTTCTTTTTAATGAACAAATCCACAATTGACTATAATATTGTATTTTAATATCATATATGTAGTTCTTGGCAGCGATTGCATGTAAACTTAAATTGAAGTGTCTCGCTTGAAATACATGCGGCAAAAGCCGTCAAAGGCTTTATTCACATTCATCGACACGTAGCGCCATCGCGCCGCCGGCCGCTGCCGTAAAATTTAAAAAGACTGCGAACACATGGCGTAAATAAATTTTGTACATACAACCGGATACGGGAGGTATTGATCGATACTTAGCGAATGTAAAACACATTTGCATACGCAGCGGTTACAATGTAAGAATATGTCAAATACTTGGTGTCAAAAAAATTTCTTTTCTCTAAGAAATTTACATTTTACTTAGTGAGAAAACGATTTTTAACTAAAATAATATTAATCAAATCACAAAGAATATAATATATCAAATACTTAAAGTAACTTAATTTATTATTCTGCAAAACTGTAACAATATACATAATATTGTTCGTTCTTATGATACATTTCAAATAATGGCACGCCGCTTGGTCTATCGTAGAGTGTGGTAATATTACCAGTCCCACAAGCCTGCTGCCGATGCACAAGCCGAGTATTCTGTTACCGTGACCCTGGGACTACTATGTCACGAGTATACAGGCAAAGGTGGCATATGTTTGGAGCTATAATTTAAACTTGCGTTGCTATATTACTTCGTAATAGCTTTCTAACGTGTTCAATGAACATTGGAAGCAGTTCAGCAAAATGGCTGCGGCCAATATAATAAAATATCTTTAAGTTACTTTAGGCAGGTGGAATAAAATTAGTTAAGATTGAAATCTTCTCATCGTCCTATTGAAATTTATTACTTAAAGTTGAGACACCGCGAATCGCTACAGTCTTGAGTGAAAGCTTAAAGTTTCAGTGAGGCAGTTACGCTCCCCTTCTGGACGATCAACGTAAATTATTCCCCTAGAAGAAATCTCTAAGGGCTGAATGACGGATAAGGGACGAGCGGTTTTATTGCTTACACCGGGTCGCATTTGAAACCGCCTTAAAAGTCGACCCCGAATGTTAATTGAGGGATAATGTTATTCAATATCGAACGACCTTTGATTTAATTATATCTCAAAAAGGACCACGAAAATTATATCACTTTTGATTGACTCCGCTGAAAATAGTAAACATCATTATGTTATGCACCTCCGCAGTATGAAATTAATTTGATTTACTGTTATCATCCCCACCGATCGGTCAGAACGGATGTTGTAATTTAATAATTACGCCTTAAATCTTTAATACTCCGTTTCAAATGTTTTATGAGGTAATTTTCCACGGCTGAATGGCATTGTGAGTGATAATTAAAATTCTGTTACTACAGCTGTTACCGTAGTAATTTCCAGATTTTATTAATACCAAGACAGTGAAATGATACCATGAAATCGCAAATAAAAGAGAGGGATTATTTTGTTCCTCCCGGGTTACGTTACTTATTTTATCCCTATCATATTTTTCAGTCATTAAAAATGCTATTTATATAATTGCGGCGTCGACGCGGAGCTGTGACGATTGCGTCGTAGCGTCCGTAGCGCGTACTCGTAGCTAGCGTTTCGTTAGCGCCGGCTGTCACTTCCTGTCGCAAGCCTTTCCTCCTTACGCAACGCTGCCTCCAAACATGACTGCTGTTCTAAAATATCTAATAATCTCAGAGGGACGTACTTAATCCGCTTAGTTAAAGGGATTCCAAAAACTCGTTCCCCTGATATAATCGACACGAATTTTTCACGTATATTTCTTTCACTCACAAATCCAATTTAATTAAGGCGAGGAACTCGCGGTTAAAATCCTATTTAAGCCGTTTTTATTACCGCCCGTCGGGCAAAGACGGTTCGCCACCGCGCTCGAAGAATTTGAGCGCTCACAAGGATTTCCCTGGCTTTTATCTTAGCAGTCCTTAGTATGATGGTAAGCGATCTGAATGCAAATTTGTGTTTATTTTGATGACTACATGTAACGCGATTATAAATGATGCGTAGCAGGTATCTATAGTGGAGAATAACTATAATGAGATAACAACATTATTATCTTGGATGCATACATATGCATACATGTTGGTATGTACATAATATAAATCATAACGCAATAAATAATGGAGTATGTGTTATAATGTACACATGCAGGATATAAACAGTTTTGTATTAAGATAGAAAAATGTCTAGAATGGAGTGAAAATTATTATTGAGTGCAGAGTTTCCGAGTGTATATTGGAGGTTCATAGTAAGCGAATACGATTCCGCAGTAACGAATATCCGTTCACCTCAGTGCTGGCTCCTGGGATCGGCTCGGATGTTTGCCCTCAATTTGAAAAAGATCCGGCTAATCCGGCGCTCCCGTGGGCTCGCAGCCTTATACGTTGCCGTTCTCTTGCCTTCTTCTATTAGTTTTGTTGTATTGTTATCTCGTTTTTACGAGTCCTTGTCTTTTTGCTCCATTTATTATAAGTGACAAAAACTTGTAAGTTATTTTTCAATGTTCATTAACATTTTATATTATATATATGTATGTATATTGTAATGCAGAATTTATTACTTTATGGTATATTTTATGAAAGTATTTACATATGTAAGTACGTATGTTTGTCTTAAAAGTAACAAGTAAGTTATAGCTTATTCCAATTATTTTCTAACCTAATAAACTTGTTTAGTCTTGCATGTTAGAATTGTCTGTGAATGCATTGTTTAGTTTGTCGGGAATAACTAAGTGCAGAGTGTATCTTTGAGTGTTTCGCTGGGCGCTCATAAGATTTTGAACAGAGGCCAACAGGCAGCCGGAGCCGTGGTAATGATCCGAGAATGCATGCATAATTTACCCGCAGAGAGCTTGTTTTGTAATGTTATTAGTTCGTAATCTTGCTGAGAACAGCCAACAACATCATTTGCCCCCGCTTAAATATTAAAATAATTTGTTAGCTGCTATGTGAAACGATACTGCTTTCTCATTTAAAAAATCGAGCTAATTTAGCATAACGGGAAGTTTGGAATCTGTACGTTCAATCGTAATATAACTTACATTTATGTATATGGGTATATTGTTATTTAAATTTTTGTGCAATAATCAAATATAACCATTTCAATAATAACGTATAGAGCCAATAAGCAATATTTATTGCAAAATGAATTTCACGATACGTTTAGTTTTGTCTTATTGCTTGTTCATTTTTTATTCATTCAGCAATCAGCTCACTCCTAATTTCTTAGGTATTAGTATGAAAGAAAAATAAACAGAAGATTTCAGCAACCGATTTTCAGCCTATTATGTCTTCATCAAATCATAATTAACATATCGTTTATATACATACATACTATAGCTAATTCCACGTTGGACTGATAGTTTAATCACGATATAAGCAAATCGGGTTCTGTTATTGCCTTTCGGAAAGGGGAGCATAAAATAGCTGTCGTAATTATAGAACATTAAACTTTATAGGCTGTATTTTATTGGTATTATACATTACATTCAATCAATTAATATGTTTTAAGTAGTAGTTACATGGATTAAATATGCTGTTTTGTAATGCTATTTCTAAAGGGCTTTGACGAAATTGTACAGTTAAAATACGAGTATTCTTTGATAAACATTCGTAGATTTTATCGTGTGTTCAGTGAATTAAATTAATATCACATTCATTACTTTAATCGAGCTAATAACTAATATATTTTGTTATACTACATGAGGATAAATATTTAAATTTGCTTAAATATTGACCTTCTTTCATTTCCATACAGACCTCAATAGCTGTTGGAAAAAACTCTCTAACTGTACATACATATATATACATATTATATGACAGAAAGAAAGAAAGAAAGAAAAAAAGAAAGAAAGAAAGAAAGAAAGAAAGAAAACACTATAATCGTAGTCTTACGAACAGCACATACGAATAAAATTAAAAGACTTAACTTAACATTTTCTTAAAACTAAAATATTTGAATAAAAGAAAAAAAAATTTAAAAAACACACAAACTAAAATAAAATTAAAAAATAAAAAGAATTAAGCAATGTAACAAAAAATAATAGTGAATTAAAACTAAAAAACAATACAAAATAAAAACAACTGAAAGGTGTGCGCTGCACGCGGTACTACGATACGGACCGAACTCAGCTGGTGCCGTGATGTCCCGACATCAGGACGCTGGTTTTCAGTTCGGCCCGCGCGGTGAGGCAGTCGGACGTTCTTACGCATGAGTCATACCATGTGTTGTGTATATATCGAAATCATCGAATACATATTGTGGGACAAGTTGTACACAGTGGTTTCATGTTACGATGCTCAACACTAATAAGCCTGCGACGGTTTAGAAGTACGTACACATAAACATAATCTCAATATTATAAGAAATTTATTTTATATCAGCTAGGATAGCCCGGTGAGAGAAGCATATAAATGGTAGATATCGTAACTATATGCACAAAACTATGTACATTATTATATGAATTATTATTTTATTTTACTGCAGATTATAAATTTCCGGAGCTTCTTGTAAAAACCCGTAGCCCCTGGGACATAACCAAGAAATAAAATAAAATGGGTATTACAGCACGCTGGAACAAATGCCACTTGTGTAATGGCCGCATCATAAGGGTAAGTACATATAACAAGGTCACAATAAATGATATTTTACACATTTGAGCAGAGATATATTTTGCATAAATTATAAATAATGGTAATTGTTTATACGTGGCTCATTTTAATCATTTTGTTTTTATTCCTTCAGCAATAATAACTTGTACTTTGATCTAAACCCACTAACGGTTTTCAGGTTACGCAACGGTGGTGGCAGATTGTTCCAGCATTTTGTTGCTGCATACTTAAAGCTTCCGCGGAAAGCAGCCGAACAGTATGATGGGTAGCATAGTCTATCGGACGGCAATCTGGCACTGGGTTTTGTACGTTCGTCTTTTGCCCAAATTAGTTTATTGTAGAGGTATGAAGGCTCTTTGTATTTTATAATGCCAAACAGTAGCGTGGCTAAGTGCAGCCGTCTGCGGTAATCCATCTTGAGGATATTTCCATTATTTAAGTATGGAGTTAAGTGTGCGCGGGGCGGTATACTAAAACAAAAGCGTGCGCAGGCGTTTTGTACCCTTTGAATTAACGCCTTCGTGCGTGCAAGGAGTCGTGATCCGAGAAGAGTGTCAGCGTAATAGAATTTAGAGAGAATTAAGGTGTCACAAAGATTAATACGCAATTTGACACTAACGAAATCCCGAATTTGATAGAGGACTTTCAATCAATAAAAGCAATTTCGCACAGTGCACATAACATGCTTCTCGTAGACTTTCGTCGATAATTACGCCTAGATTCCTAGCCTCTGACACCCTTATAATAGGCACAACATTTAAAGTTACAGTAGGTTTTTTTGAACCGATTTTACGTATCTGGGTGGGTGTACCTAAAATTAAATACTTGCTTTTAGACGGATTAAGCACTAAGGTGTTATGTTCCGACCACTCAAATATTCGCTTCAGATTAGAGTTTAACTTCGCCACTGCAATGTCCGTGTCGGATGGTTTAAAAGAGAGATAAATCTGCAGGTCGTCTGCGTACAT